>JANFOE010001590.1:2500-280818 GCA_025667525.1 Glebionis coronaria | reverse complement strand
AACTCTGGCACGTGAGTGTAAAATTAGAATCTCAATGTTCTTCCTGTTAAAGTATCAAGGACAATTTTTTGTTATAGTTTTATTCTCGGTTGTTCAGTAATGCGTTTTAAAGCTTACTATACATCAAGATAGAAAAAAATTCAAAAAATAACACTGACTTCATGTTTTTATTTAGTGATCTAATAATTAGATACTATTGTTGCATCAGTTTTAGTTGGCTATCAAATGGGTCAACTCATCCCGTTACGAACCCAACTCGAACCCTATAAAGCCTTATATGGTCGGGTTCATTCGAGTTCCCTCCATCCTAATATTATTGTTCAGATTTCATTTTTAGGATATCAAAATTTAATTGTCTACTATTAATAATGAAAAAAATCAAGTTAACTATATTCTTCTTGCTTGAAATTATAATTATAAAATTTTAAAAAGACTTATATTAATTAGATAAGGGTAAAATTGTTTTTTTTGTCAAAAATAAGAGATAAAATATTATAATAAATGTATTTTTTTAAACTGTGTATTTTTTGTCAAGGCCAATAATTTTGGGACGAAAGCATAAAATAATTATCGACGAATTTAGATGCTTATGTATTTCTTCATAAATTATTTTTATGTAAAATCTGATTTAAATTAAGAATCTAATCAATTACAAGAAAATAATTAAGCCTTTAATAGTCATTTCTTAGTTGGAGATGGAAATGCTTTGTGTTTGATTTTATAAGTACTTTGCAATGGAAGCCAATACTAAAGAAACATCTTCAACGTTTCATTCAAATGAAGAAAAAAAACCCGCCCGTTGATCACAAATAAAAGTTACTTACGCGTAAAGTATAACTAAAATATACTCAAGGTTAAATTACCAATTTAAGAAATTAGAACCGCACGAACCATAAACCCTTTGAAACAAGAAAAAAAACGACCCCGCCCGTTGGGCGGGTTACGACGCTAGTATATATATATATATATATATATATATATATATATATATATATATATATATATATATATATATATATATATATATATATATATATATATATATATATATATATATATATATATATATATATTATATAGGTATAATTATGATTTGAAACCACACTTTTTAATCCAGTCATATCCCAGTCACATCTTTAAACCAATAGGATTTAAGAAATTCCTAGAAAATCTCCATTTTCCACATTTCTTGTGATTTGAAATCGCAATTTTCTAACACTGCGTTTTGGAAACGCTATTTTGTAACTTTTCTAAAACTGCGTTTTGGAAACGTTGTTTTGGAAATTGCTTTTTCGAAACAATGTAGTTTTGAAACCTGTGTTTTCGGAAGGCAGTTTCGATTGGAAAAGCTGTTTTGAAAATTGCGTTTTCGAAACGCAGTTTTTGATTATTTCTGTTTTTTATTAAAAAAAAATATGCCATTTGCAAGAATTGAACATGAGACCTTTTGTTTAGGGGTAATCAAACTTACCAACTTGCTATCGTAAGGTTTTTGTTTCATTGTTACTAACCCATATACTTAAACTCACAATAACTGAATACCTTTCTTTTTTATTATTAATTTTCGAAATATTTTTATTACTTTTCTGTTTAACTTTCAATTTTTTTTATTTTCTAAATTTCGGATTAAAAACATGTTTATTTCAACTTTTTTTAATATTTTCCATAAATCATGAAATTTTTTACTTTCTTATTTCATATAGAAACTAAAAAACCCCATATTGCCCTTTTCTATTTCTTTTTCAAAAAAACAAACATGTTCATATATCTATTTCTAACCCTATTTTACGTTTTCGTCACTTTTTTAACGTTTTTTTCAATTTTTTTACATTTCGACTGTTTCTCACGTTTTTGTCAGTTTTCTTCATTTTTCACGTTTTCGCCATTTTTTTTTACGTTTTTGTCAGTTTTTTATGTCTTCGTCAGTTATTTTTACGTTTTGGTTAGTTTTTCACGTTCTTGTCAGTTGTTTACGTTTTTTGTCAATAATTTTACGTTTTCGTCGGTATATTTATATTTCATTACTATTTTTAAACTTTTTTCTTCGATTTAGTCCGTTTTCGTTAGTATTTTTACGTTTTCGTCCTAACATTTACATTTTCGTCCAAATTTTGACGTTTTCGTCAGTAGTTTTACGTTTTCGTCAGATTTTCTTCGCTTTCGTCAGAATATGTAAGTTTTCGTCCGAATTTTTACGTTTTCGTCTAATTTTTTACTTTTTCTTCCCATTTTTTACATTTTCTTCAGTATTTTTACGGTTTTTTACGATTTTTTTACGTTTTTATTTGATTTTTACGTTATCGTCCGTTTTTTACGTTTTTGTCCGATTTTTTACGTTTTCGTCAACTTTTTTACGTTTTCATCCGATTTTTTACGTTTAAGTCAGGTTTTTTACGTTTTCGGCCGATTTTTTATGTTTTCTTCCGATTTTTTACGTTTTAGTCTAATATTTTACGTTTTCATCAGCGTTTTTTACGTTTTAATCCATTTTTTTACGTTTAGGTCAGGTTTTTTTCATGTTCATCCTATTTTTTATGTTTTCGTATGATTATAAGTTTTAGTCTAATTTTTTTACGTTTTCATCAGCGTTTTTTTGTTTTTCCTAAGTACATTTTCGTTTTCGTTAGTAATTTTAAATTTTCATCTGTATTTTTAAGTTTTCGTCAGTATTTTTACGTTTTCTTTCGAAATGTGCAAAGCATTCTGAGCAAAACATAAAAAACGCTGATGAAAACGTAAAACAACGGACAAAAATGTAAAAATACAGACAAAAATATAAAAATACTAACGAAAACGTAAAAATTTGGACAAAAACGTAAAAATACAGATGAAAACGTACAAATACTGAGGAAAACGTATAAATACTAACGAAGACGTATAAATACTAACGAAGACGTAAAAATACTAACGAAAACGTAAAAATACTAGCGGAAACGTAAAATTACTGATTAAAACAAAAAATGATGACGAAAACGTAAAAATGCTGACGAAAACGTAAAAACGCTGATGACCCCCTAAAAATCGTACGTAAACATAAAAAATATGGCAAAAACGTAAAAAAACCTGATGAAACCCGTCTAAACATTGTTCATTTTTTTAGGAAACAAAAAATACCATGTAAACAGTGTTCAAGATTTTCAACTCTATTCTAGAAAAGAAAACTCTTTACTTCTCTAGAAACTTAGAAGCAAAAAATTATGAAAAGTTTTCCACAACTAAACAGCCCCTTTACTTTTTGTTTTTAATTTTTGAAATATTTTTATTAGTTTTCTTTCTAAGTTCCAAATTTTTTTATTTTCTAAATTCCGGATTATTTTTCGCAGCTCAATAATTATCCGAGTGTAAAGGTTTAGACATGTAAAATTGCCATGGAATAAAAAAAATTAAACACAGAAACTTGCGTCGGATAAAAATATATTAAAGATCCAAAATAACAATTGCTACTATTAAACTTGCGTCATTCCGGTATAGGAAAATAACATAACGTTGTTTTTATGAAATTTGGTATTTTTTAAGGTTGATACGAGTGTAAAGGTTTTGTTTTCATTAATGCGTGTTTGTGAGGTTTAGACATGGATTTTTTTTTATTAATTTTCGAAATATATTTTTTTTAAATTCGGATTGAATTTTAAATCTTCTAAAAATATCTATTTTTAAAATAAATTTAAGAATCGTATTATAGAAATATATTAGGTTACAGTTTCACCACCGGGTCAACTCGGTCAAGTCACCGGGTAACGAGATCGATCATTGGATCAACCCGATCGAGTCACCGGGTCACAGGTTCATCGTCAATGGTTCGTTCATATTAAGAAAAAAACGAACAACAAAACCCTCTGGAACACTAATAAGCGTTGCTTAAGCGTAAACTATAACTAAAATAACCCTCTGGAACACTAATAAGCGTTGCTTAAGCGTAAACTATAACTAAAATATACTATACGTTAAATTAAAAATTCAAGAAACTAAAAACGAACAACAATAAACCCTCTGGAACAAGAAAAAAGCGACCCCGCCCGTTGGGCGGGTTACGACGCTAGTATATATATATATATATATATATATATATATATATATATATATATATATATATATATATATATATATATATATATATATATATATATATATATATATATATATATATATATATATATATATAGAGAGAGAGAGAGAGAGAGAGAGAGTTGGGTTAATGTGGTTGAGTAGTGTAAAATTGTTAAAATAAAAAGTAATTAGTACCATTAGATGACTTGATTGATATTAGATGAGATGAATGGTTAATCAAAGTCATTTATGTAATGATCATTAATTGTAAGGGTTATTTTGTCTTAGCATATCTTTTTAAAATAACTATCACAAAATCTTTTGAGTTTTTCTATTCGTAGGTTTGTTTTGATCTCTCATATGGATATGGTTATTTTAATGATACACACCCGTATATTTTTGAAGTTTTTTTAACGTCATTTGTAAGGATATGCAAGTGATACATATTCACTAAACATTGATAGAGACAAGTTAAAAAAACATTGATAGAGACGTCCCATAGCGAAAAACTATATAATATTAAATTGATATCAAAGGAAACTACTATCAAGACATGTTGAAACAAATTTACAACACTATTATTGATCATCCATTACAAGTTTACAAGTGAGACAACAATCTATATAAAAACTACAGTTATACTAAGGTTCTATAAATAATTATACACCCATTCATACACGAACTTGCAAACTGGTACACAATAGTGGACTCGAGTCTCGACCACATACGACTGGTACACTACCGACTGGTACCGAAAGTTATACACCATGGTGAACTCGAGCCTCACCCCACATGACTTATACACCAACGACGAACTCGTACACCACCGATTCGTACACCTTGAACTCGCACACCATGGTGAACTCAGCCCTCGCTACACACGACTTTAAACTACCGACTTATACACCACGAAATCAACCCTCGCCACACACGAACTCGTACACATCGTATGTCAAACTCGAAACCTTTTCGGATAAACCTATTGTATCATTGATACATAACAGATCAGAGAAACAATGTATCCTTAATACACCATGGAAAACAAGTGATTCGTCTCGGTTCTGTCAATATTGTTGGCTAACAATGGCAGTAAGAATTTCATTGATACACACGAATGATTATGGACATTAACGATTCCAATATGTTGTATCGTAACGTATCGCATACACATGGTTGATACATCGCCTTGAAATTAATTCTTGGTACTCATACACAATAAATAATCTTGCAAGAAAGAATGAAAGTGGTGGCCCATCGTTAAAATCCAAAACAACAAAATTTATATGAAACTCACGATCATAAGATTAGAAAATTGGATGAATCTTATACATACTCGTACTTCAGTTACCTAAGTGGTGGCCCATCATATACTTTTGCTTATTTTTTATGTCTTCAATAAGAATATTTCATGAAAATAGACGAGATCTAGAATGATGGTGATGCAAGGAAAAAAAGTTTTTTTTTCTGAGATGGTAAAAAAAATTGACGAAAAGTTTTTCAGTTACATAGGTATTAAGAAGCGGTGTATTTTCAAAACTTCCCTTTTAGTATAATTGTTAAATACTTTTTAAATAAATCATCCAATTAATAAGTTGATGTCATCTTAATTAAAATAGTTGATCTGACGGTTTAAAATGCTTTTCATTTTAACAACCTTAAAGTATTACACCACTTTAACCAAAATCTATACATATATATATATATATATATATATATATATATATATATATATATATATATATATATATATATATATATATATATATATATATATATATATATATATATATATATATATATATATATATATATATATATATATATATATATATATATACATATATATATATATATACATATATATATATATATATATATATATATATATATATATATATATATATATATATATATATATATATATATATATATATATATATATATATATATATATATATATATACATATATATATATATATATATATATATATATATATATATATATATATATATATATATATATATATATATATATATATATATAATTGATATTCATCACATATTAAAGGATTTGTATGAATTTAACCTTCAGTTACTTGCTCAACAGTCTCATTGTCTGCTACATCATTCTTTGTTTGTCCAAGAATTGCTGTTGCAGGAAATTTTTCATGCTTTTCAAATATTTTAATAATATTTTAATAAAGGTCGGTAATATTTCAATAATATTTTTATTTGACAATATTTATTTTAAATTAATAGTTACATGGTTAAGAATTCTTAATAATTGACACAATATAAAATTATTGAAGGCAAAGAGGAAGGTGAAAAAATGAAGAAAACGATGATCATGCAAATAAAAATTTGCAGAAGAAGGACACAAAAGAACTGAGTGCTCAATCAGTTCTTAAAGAAGATGAAGAATCTAATAGGCTAGTTATTGTTGTGTATAATGTTTGTCACCCTAATCCATTAAATATTATGATGCAAGATGAGGTAATTATTATATAATAACATTCTTTTTTATTATATAATTCATTTTCGTTGAATTCTTGAATGATTTTTAACATATTTTCTTAATTTTAAATAGAATACAGAGAAACAAACAGATACACCAGGAATCATAAATATAGAAGATCTAGATTTAGAGGACGAAGAGAAAGACTTTGGTGGAGATAGAGGTGTAACAGAAGATTCTGATTCTGATTACAAGGGAAAGTTTTACAAATCAAATTATGAGCTTATACCAATAAATCCTAAAGACAATCTTGAAAGTGATGAAATTCTTATCGGCCTTACATTATTTGCAATGATTTTGAAACCAAGGTAAAATACGTGTATTTGTTTTTTAAATGTGAAATCTTTTTATTGGATAATATGATTAATTATTTAAAACGATTTGAATTTAATCAACGAAGTTATATTTGGGACAAAAACTAGAGTGAATGTATTAGCATTGGTAATGGAAACCTTGGCGACAGGTTTGATTGTTCATTATTAAGTCATAGATGCATGGTCCGAGTTGTTAAATAGTATTAAACACACAAAAGATATTGCTTCAAAACTGGATTTATGGTAAGATTATTAACATAGAAATTTGATTATAAAAATATACCGATGAAAATTTATAATTTATAATTGCTGTTACTCATTCTTCAATATGCAGCATAGAGACTTCATGGATGTTAAGATAGACGCTAGAATGAGAGTTAAAATATTTGAAAAGAAACTCAGGGAAGAAGTTAAAAACAACGAAGCATTAATGAATCTTAAAAAGATTGAATGTGTAAGTTCAAGAATAATTAAGTGTAATATAAATAAACATACATATATAAATTAGTTAAAAATGTTACTCATATGCTTTAATACTTTGTATGCAGGTGTTCTTCCCAATATGCTTTACTGAACATTTCTATCTCGTTTGTTTCGACCTGAAGTTTGGAAGGTTCTTAGTGATTAAAAACAAATGTGATGAAATTCATTGTGATGATACAAACCACCTCATAGCCAAAGCCTTGGTAAGTTTCAAATATTAAATTAATAAAAAAGCTAATGATAATTCTTATATTTACAACATTCGGTTCTTGTTGATTATCTTAAATCAATAAACCATTCAAGTTATGCAAAACTAAAAGAAGCAACTTGCAAGTTGTTAAATTGGATGTTGGGAAAAATGTTAATCATACAGAATGCAGAATTGTGATTATGGCGACTATGGATTACTTTGTCAATGATGTTAAAAAATTGAAGAATGCATTTATGATAGGAAAACCCTACACACAAATGCATATACTGAGAAACAGGATTTTTACAAAAATTTTGATGTCGCAAGTTAATGTTAGAAGTAATCATCTCAGGAAGATGGCCGACACATGCCACAATGAACCCAATTGTCAAAATGTACTTAATATTTTAGTTGAAACTGCAATTAGAAACCGTAATGAATGTATTGCTTCAGCTTATAGTTAGTATTGCAAGAAGCTTTTCTATAAATATTAAATTTAGTATACATTTTTAACAATTTATTTTATGTTTAATTCATGAGTACTTTTATTTTAATTATAAATTTTTTATTTAAAATTTATAGGATGTAATTTAATATTTAATTTTTTCAACAGGCAAAACCACATTATTTTGTCAGAGACCACAATGAACAAATTTGTCAAAGATTGTTTTTGTTTTCCAATGTTAAAAAGGTTTGATTTTGAGGTTAATGTAGTACACGAAAAAAGGTATACATAGATCGAATGAGATCCTTCATCTTATGATGTTGCTAAAGAAAGATGGGAAGATTTTAAAAAGAATAACGGATTTAAAAATCATGTCTGTTATTCTGACATTCAAAGTATTCCCAATTTAAAAATCATGGACACGTATCTCATATCTTTAAAGTATATTAAAATATATATGTAACGTTCATTCTTTGAATCATGTCTATTATTTGATAGTATCAGATTTTGTACGTATGTTATGTGATATGTACGTGTCTTTTCTTGAAACAAAAACATATCTAACGTTGTTTATTTTTAATTTCATTCAAAACACTTTTTTGGAATGTATGTGAATTATTGAAAATATATAATTAAATTTTTTGTTTGGAATGAATTTGTTTCACATGTGAATGTTTTTTATAATGGTTTCTTAAAAAAATAAAACTTAAAAAAACAACGTGAATAACAAGCCTAAAGGCCCAATCTGTAATATAAAACCAATGGCCCAAGCGACTGTTCAGTTTTTTTTGAACAAAGCGACTATTCAGTTAAATCATTAAAAATATACAAAATAAACATTATTCCCTTTTAGAAAACCCCAAAAGAAAAACATATTCCATTAAATTTGAAAATCAAAATATTGAAACATTCATTTCATTCCCAGAAGAACACAAAAATGATCAACGAAGTAGACACCCAGAAGAAAGAAAAGACGAAAAGTAAGATTAATATTGCTTTTTTAAGATTATTTTTTTTACTTATTAGTGAAATAAATTTATACTAATGTTTTAATTTTATTATTTTATTTTAATTGCAAAAAACCTACACTCGAAAAAATAAAAGAACACAAAAGAATCAGAATAAAGAAGATATCTTGGATTCTGGTAAGATTTTATATAAACATATTATTAATTTTTTTACTTATTATATATTGTTATGATTATTGATTTATATTAATTTGTTGATTGAACTTAATTTGTTGTTTTTTTTTTAAAATTATTAATTAGAGATTTTATAATATTTTAATAGTAAAAATAACACTGATTAAAAAATATATATCCTCGTAATTAATCATTTTAATTTGTTGCTTGAACGTAATATGTTGTTTTTTTAAAACAATTATTAATTAAAATTCATTTTTTATTTTTTTTTGTTTTTTAAATAGGATCAATTTATTTTTTAAAAATGATTGTGTAATTTGTAAGAAATTGAAACTAAATAAGTTTTTATTTTTTATTTCTACTAATTTTTTTTATTGTTAGCCGTTGAATTGAACAAACGAAACACTTAAAAATATCATTCCAAAATTATATAAAATTTCACATTTGAAAATAATAACTCTTTCACATGTGAAAACATTCATATAACAATAAAACATGAAATAAAAGTTTCCACATGTAAAAATGTAGTTATAGATTTATATTGAATTAGGTTCTTTTAATAACATGTGAAAATATGATAAAAAAAACTTTTTATATTTTAATAGCATGTTAACAGATATTAAATTTCTATATTCTTGTTATTGCAGACACTTCTTCAGTAAAAGCAACGAATTCTACAAATGTAGAAGAAAAGGAAATGAAAAGTGCTAAGAAATAAACAAAAACTTTTCGGAGAATCTACTTTAGAATATGAAGCAAGTAGAAGTAAAGGTTAGGAACAAATCTTTGAAAAGCATTCATTTAAGAACAAAGCAATTATATATATTTTAACATCTCGAAAAATATGTAGTTGTATGTTTTATATTAAAAAAAATGGGAGTGAATTAATAAATTTTTCACATGTGAAAACATTTAGTTAAGAACAAAATTTCCACATGTAAAAATGTAGTTATAGGTTTATATTGAAAAGAATGAGAGTAATTTTATTACAATTTCTCATATGAAAAGCAGTAATTTAAGAACAAAACCATGATATAAAATTTTGGAAATATATTTGTAGGTTTTATATTTAATAAATTGACTGTTTGTTTATTACAATTTCACATGTGAAAATCATTCAGTTAAAATAGTATTTATGTATAAAGATATTCACATGTGGAAAATGTAAATTATAGACTTTATATACAAAACAAATACAATAAATTTAATATTTTTACTCATGTGAAAATAAAAAAAGTATTTTAAAGTTTTCTTACTTACTCATTCATTATTTAAAAACCGAGAATCAGAAGCGAAAAAGGAATGAATCCCAAAAAAAATGTAGGTTCGAAAAGGAAAAAACAATTGATGATGAAGCTTATAATGACGACAACGAAAGAAGTTGCTTATCTGTTAAAAACAAAAGTGGCGAAAAGAAAAAAGGTCCTTATGAAGGATTTCATTTAAGAGCAACAACATCAGCTTTTCACACCGCAATGAGCGTTCTTAGCCCAGAAAGAAAAGAATGTTTAAAAAATGGGATTTCAAAGTATGATTGACATGCCAATAAGCAACCTACCAGGTAAACTAGGTTTGTATATATTACAAAACCTAGAAACAGAAACATTAAGTCTTAAGTTGAAAATGGCGTGATTAAGATCACACCGAAAACTGTTCAAGACATCCTGGGAATTCCACTCGGGGGAATTTCAATAGATTCCTTGCCAACAAGAAAATCAGATGACCCTTTCATTAAAAAAATGTAAATCTCAGTTTACTAAGAGTGATGTACGCCCGAATGAGATAAATGATAGAATACTGTCTATAGACGATGCTGGAGAGCTTTTCAAGATGAATTTCTTAATGCTTTTTGCAAATTGTATGGGCATGTGTGAAGTAAGCGGAGCTTGTAACGAGCAAATTCTGAAACGAATAACAGATGAAATTGAAGTGGAACAATTAGACTGGGGCAACTTTGTTATCAACGGTTTGGTAACAAGCTTGAAAAAATGGAAGAAGAATAATAACAGCCAATATTCAGGGCCAAGCGCTTTCATGATTGTGAGTTTTTTCGTTTTCGAAATTATATTCACAGCGTTCTTCAATTTGAAAAATACTAATAATAAAAGAATATAATCTTGTGTTGTAGGTTTTATACTTCACTTGGACAAAATTTGATGAAGGTAAAATAATTCCTGAAAGGCCAGCAATTAAAGTATGGAAACATGCGTTGTTGTCTCAAAGAGATAAAAACGAAATGGATAAGTGCAAAGAGTATGGAACACTGGAAATTCTTGAAGATCCTTTCAGAAGTGACTTACAAGCAGAGGTACGCTTTTTAATACTAATGCTTATATATATATATTGTGACAATCTAACATTTTCAGGTAGTAAATTATTTTCTCGTATAATATTTTGAAACTTATTTTTGTGTTGGTTGATGAACTCACAATTTACAGATTTAAATTTGGGCTTACGTGCATAATTTAACGTCCTTTACGACTAAACCGGAAACCTTAGGATTACGTATTTACGTTTTTCAACTCCGTTTTTGATGAGACAATTTTTATTAGAGTCGTTTTGTGCCGTTGATTCATAATTTATAAAAACGTTTTTCGTAGAATGTCCTGAGGGCATGCAAATCGAGGAAACTAGAATCGAGGAATACCCGTAAATTAATGGGATGAGACAAAACAAGTTTTTCCCCACCCCACTCAAAAGGGACGGCTAAACCATGACACCACACCTCATGAGGTGTCAAAATTATAACTAACAAGTATACACTTGTTAGCTTAAGCTTAACAAGTAAGCTATCAAACCACCAAAACCATTTACAACCAAACCATTTACACATATCAACACATGCAAACTACTCTCAAAACTCTCTCATCCTCCCACCTTTTCCGTCCCATATCAAGATCAAACACCCCTATTTGATCAATTTTAGCCATAAACTTTGTGTTATCTACACATATAATGAAGAACCCTTGAAGTCTTGATGATTGGTGATCATTATAACATCAAAGGAGGTGATTTGCTTGTGTCCTAAGGCTGATTTCTCAACAAATATTCTTGGTGGTTGATAGTTGAGTTTTTGTATACCCTTTAGGAAAAGAGTACCAAAATAGGGTAAGCACGACGATTTAGGAAAACCGTGTACAAATGACCCTAAAATGAGTTCATTCTCAAGGAGGCTAGTGTGTTATGTGTGTAATGATTTGGATTAACTTTGTGATTATATTTGTGAGAAAGAAAAATAGAAATGGGATAAGAAGAGAATGACGGTTACGATGTCGAATTAAACTAAGACGAAAAAGGTGTACACGTAAAACCGTAAAAAGCACCAAAATTAAAATTTTACCCTAAAAATTACCAAAAATCACTAAAAATCCACTAAAATATTCTAAGAATTTACAAAAAATCCAAACTTGCCAAAACCTTTTAATTAATTAAATAATGACTTTTTAATGCTAATTAAAGCCCTAAAAATCAATATTAACTATTAAAAAGTCCAAAAGAAGATTTTAAAGTTTGTAAACCTTAAAAATACCCTAATTAAGCTAAAAAGTATTTTTCAAAATTTTAAAACCACTAAAAACTATTTTTAAACAATTAAAAACTATTAAAATCAATTAAAACTTAAATTAATTCTAGAAAATAATTAAAAGACCCTAAAAATATTTGGAAAGTTGCAAAATTCCTAATTAAGTGTCTACAATCTAGGAAAAATATAAAAACTTAGAAAATCAGACTTTTAATTTTTAACAATAAAATAATATTAAAATATTATTAAAAATCCAAAAATCATAAAAAATTCAAAAAACTTGCAAACTAGCTTAATTTAACCTAAATAATGTAGAAATGAAAGTGAAATTACCTAAATACCCTTAATGGGCCTAGAAAATGGGCTAAACCCAAAACATATCACTTAATGGGCTAAATTGGGCCCAAAATGAAAAAGTGTCCAAAATAAGCCCAAAAAGCACTACTTGACTCAAAACTTGATTTTAAACAACTTTTTTCAAAGGCCCAAAAGCTGAAAGTATGAAATAAGCGAGCTTATACTAAACAGCTTATTCTTAATGGGCTTTTTGGCCCATTAAGCTATAAGCTAATGCCATAAGCTAAAATTAGACACACAAGGTTCTTTTGTCCTAAATAAGACTTCTGTAAAAGAATTTTGAAATACGCCCAAGGAATAAGCCTGAAAATTCAATAAGCAATTTACAAAAAACGACAAAATAGTCGTTTTTGAGTTCTAGGCCACCCCAAAAGCTTATTCAAGTTTCTAAAGCTTTTAAATGACTTCAATAAGCTAAATCAACAAAACGTTTTCAAATAAGTTGACTCAATAAGCTAGAAAAAGCAAATAAGCACTTATAAAAAAGTCAAATAAGTTGGTTTTCTAGCAAAAAGTCAAAGTCAAAGTCCAATAAGCTCCAGTCTAATCAAATGGGTCAAATAATGAAGATCTATCACAAAAAATAAGTTGTTGCAGGTCTGGATAAGCTAAAATAGCTTATTGATAAGCTGATGACAAATTAACACTAGCAGGGGCTAGTTTTGGGTGTTGTGCAGTGGAAACTTTTTCCACTGCTTGACTTGTTTGACTTTTTGTCTTTAGTGAACTTTTTTTGAGATTCAGATTACACAAAGGCACCCAAATGATCTTTGGATCATAAGGAGTCAATAACAATAAATAAATCACAAACACAATCACCCAATTGATACAGTTTAATCAATAAAGCACCAGATCTAGCACATACAAGAACAAATAAGCAGAACAGGTTCAATAAGCACTTAGAGCAATATTCAGCCAGCCAAACTCAACCAAATGCATACACAAGCTATTATAAACTCAATTGAACAAGTCTAAACAGGTTTCTTGCAATGATTCAAAGTATTAAGCAAGATTCAAGCACCTTAAGTTACTGATGAACACAAGAACATGCAGTTTTACACTTTGCTGATGTATTTGACCAACAAGCCAGATTCAAACCTCAAGATCTATCAAATAAGTTATAATAATGATGTTTTAACAACTTTCAACCCTAAGCATGCACAAATACTAGATTTCACCAAAATCATAAGTCAAAAACAGTTAAACTTAACAAGTTATAGCAGATTGTTTGATTCAAGGTTTCAAACCCAAAAACTTGCAGCAAAACACTCTCAACCAAGCATATATCAGATATAGAGCACAAACACAAACTTTCTACAACACAATAACAAGATTCAAACTTAAAAAGGTAGTCCCAAACACCCCTTTATCTTTTCAAATCAAATTTTAAACAAGAAAAAGTGTGATTCAGTTTACCCAATGATCAATCTAGCATATAAACAACATTATCATGCAAGACTAAGCAGATTCAAGCTAAGAAAACAACAAGAACAACAGTAGAGCACAAATCTACAAAAAATCCAATTTTTATCAGATTTTCAAGGTTTCAAGACAAACCTCATGGATGTACATCCACACCCACGAATTTATGAGCTTATGTGCTAGCAAGAACAAGCACAAGCTTCCAATAACAACCCTACTAAGATTCAACAAGGTTAGAAGCAGAAATCAAAAACAGAAAGGTGACTTTTTGGAAAATAAACTTGATTGATGCAACCTTGTTACCCCACACTTGATTATCCCCAAGTTATAAGCCTCACCACACCTTAATATCACAATTAGGATGCTATGATCAGCCCTATAACCCAAGAATTCTAAGGTTTGAACAAGAACTTAACAAAATATCAAATTTTGATCCAATGTGTAATTTCTTACACAAGGTTTAAAAAATGTTTTAAGGTCCAATTACAGTTAACAAATATCATAAACAAGCTCAAAATAAAGTGGCACTTGGTCTTTCTTCAACAAAACTCAACACACTTTCATTAATTGAAAAGAGGATTTACAAGTAGTTGAACCAAAAAGCAAACTGCAAATGTTGCACCCTAATGCCTTTATATAGGCTACATGGACTAGTTAAGAGCTAAAAAAACGTAAACCCTAAAGCTGTGAAGTCCCCAGTTTGCCCTTTGAAAATTCGAATATCTTGAAGATCATGTGACATTTCTTGACTGTTTGTATGAGTTGGCAGATGAAAAGTTGATCAAAGGGTTCACAAAGAAGCTTAAAATGAAAGCTGAATGAGGATGGTTGGATGGCTGTCAACTTTTTGGCGTTTTGTTCTTCCTTGGTGTAGGGGAATCTTGTGTGGGACAAGGGAGTGAGGTGGCAGCTGTTTTTAGGTTGGGTTGTGTTAATATGATCATCAATCACTAATCTGCACAATATTAAGGTTTAATTACAAGTAATTAAGAAAACCCCAATTTCTGTTCTTGGTAAATAGTTAAGTGTTTGATCCGGATTAGTGTGGGATTTATTTAAATTTGGTGTTAGGGCGCCAAGATTAATTAAGTATTTAACCTGGTGAGTGGAGGGTGATGTGAAAGAAGGGTGAAATGTGATTGGTGGAGAGGTGGTAGTGGGGCACGTGTCACCCCACTACTGGTTAAGGTAAGTATTGTGTCTGCCCCTTTTGGTCCTTCACTTCTTTCTCTCTTGTCACTTCAGTTTAAATAGCCATCAACGCCAAAACTCTTCCTAACAACTTTTGCCTTTTTACACTTTTGCCCCAAAAACTTTTGTAAAATGATTTCAGGGGTAATTCTTGCCAATCTTGGATTCTTAAAGGACTAGTTTGGTATTTTCTTCAAAGATAATGGTATAAACTTGTACGATTGACATTTTGGAGGACTGAAATTGTCAAATCATGTTTGGTGAGGGACCATTTTTGCCAAATCTTCAAAGTCAAGGGTCTTTTTAGTAATTTTGGGATTTTCAAAGGACCAAACTTGTAATTTCTTGTGCTTTGAAGAACTTCATGGTATATTTGACTTTGTGGAGGATAATGGTTGACAATTTAGCTTTGTTGAGGGGCTAAACTTGTCAATTCTTCAAAGTGGACCCTTTTTGTAATTTTGACAAACTTTAGGGACCAATCTTGTAATTATGAAGATACATGGGTATAAAGTGTCAATTCTTACATATTGGAGGACCCTTCTTTATAATTCTTCAAGTCTTCAAGGGTTTTCTTGGGAAAATTCTTCATTAGGGCTTGGTTCATTGTGCGGCTTCGTTTCCCGTGTTCGTTTTTGCATGATTCTTGTGATCTTTTGTCATTTTCTCAATATCCGTACCTAAAATACACAAGCAACAAACACAAGCATATATATGGGTATTTTGATGATATTTAATGCATTTTAAGCCCTTTTTGGACGATGAGACTATGTATAAAAGCAGTCTCATCACTCCCCATACTAAACCATTGCCGTGCCCTCACGCAATGCTAGTATAAAGTATCGTAACACCTCCAAAATTCATTTTTATTCACTTTATTGAATGATAAACTAGCTACACTACTACTATTGCTACTACTACTTGCGTTTTAGACATATTGTATGATTTTCATCGCAAAATGGGACGTTTAGGTTCATAGAATAAGAACACGTGAATGCTTCGTTAGAAATAATTTCATCGTCCTCGATTTTCACCCCAATTCCATGCCAAGCGTGCAACGAGATCATTGTCATTATAAGTTAGTAATGCTAACACTACTCATATGCCCCAATAACGTACTTATCCTCCCAATTTCCTAAGTTGTATCTCTTATATTTTATTTTGTCTTGAATGTTTCACGAGGATACATTGTTTGACTTATGCGATAATAGAGATTTAGGTCTAAAAATAGAGTCCTAACGGTGTAATCAAAACCATCAAATCAATAACCCCTCCCAATAGACAACGATGTCAAAAATTAAGTCAACAAGAAGGATCGATAAACAAGGTTTTATAACGGTTTTGAACATGAGACTTATTACCAAGACTTTTATACGCCCCCTAACGGAAGGGCCTTATTATCTTTGTTTTACCTCCATCTTTTATTCAACTTCGCCATGAAGCTTTTATTATGACTTCGGTCTTGCCTTGTCTTTCATTATCCACCTCATCGGTATTTTTATTAGCCAAAGACGTATATCCTCACGCTAAGGCGAATTTTGGATCTTTAAAGCTTCGAAGATTAAGGCTTGATTAACTTTCAATTTTGCATAGATTTTTCGGCCTTGTGGGGCTTCAAATTGTTTGCTTGATTTAGGTGAGCACTTGAAATCTTATTATTGGGTGAAGCTTTTGATTATTCGGGTGCCAATACTTCAAAACTGTGACCCTGGCGATACCTTAATGCCTTCCCAATTTAATTACACGGAAGCTACTAGACTAGACTAGAAACCCAACAATCCCAACTAAACCGCCAAGTCAATATTTATTAAGCAAAAAATATTTACATGCGAAGGGAGAATAAGCAAACAACGAGAACACATGAGTTTTTGAAAGAATAAGAGTACTCTACGTTTAGCATAGTAACTTATAATTAACCCTATCATTTCTCGTCCTCATTTAAGAGACTTAGCCTAATGTGAAGTTAAGGAATCGAAGCTAAGTGCTCAACACGCACGGTCGCGTCCAAAATTACTCTTATTCTCACCATCGGAAAACCTACATTCGTGTCTTCAAACACTTATAAAACATGAGAAAAGTTTTAAAATTTGGCCATTTTTAGCCTTATTTTGCAACAAAACGATAAATAAAAAGATAAACTTTGGAAAGCGTGAAGGTTTAGCAAGGAAAGTATCTATTCACCCCCCATACTAAAGTTAAACATTGTCCTCAATGTTTCGAGTCTAGGGGTGCAAACACCCCATACTAGAGACGTAGTCGAATGCATAATCTAGCATGAAAAGGGTGTAACCGTTAAATCAATAGCCGTTTATGAAGTGTGCTAAAAACCTAAGGTTAGAACATCAAAGGATATATCATGGATATTGAGAAAGTCTTCATAGCAAAAGATCGAGTGCTCCCATAAAACGAACACGAGAGGCTCCAATCGTGAAGATCATGATAATCTAAATTCCACAATTCACAAACAACCACGGAACAAAGGTTGGAAGGGCACAAATCCCCACATGTTACTACATTAGAAAGCGATAATATGTACACAGGATAAGCATGGGACTCCCCCACGAGGCACCTCGTTTTTGATTACCGAGTCATGAGCTCGACTCGATCCCCTCAATACTAATTATAATTGGGGAAGGTGACTTGGTCGAGGTAGTTCAAGGATGGAACTTCCCCGCCAAAGTAGTGCTTCAACCTATGTCCATTCACCTTGAAATTGGGGCCATCATTTTGAGCTAGCTCGATGGTCCCATACGGAAATACTTGAGTCACGGTGAATGGACCGGACCAACGGGATTTCAACTTACCGGAAAAGATTTTCAAGCGAGAATTAAAAAGCAAAACTTGATCCCCAATGTTAAAAACCCGGTTTTTAATTTTAGAATCATGCAACTTTTTAGTTTTTTCTTTATAAATCAACGAATTTTCATAAGCAATGTCCCTCAATTCATCCAATTCATTTAATTGCATTTTCCGGTGTTTTCCCGCCGTCTCCATATCATCATTACAATGCTTTAGGGCCCAATAAGCCTTGTGTTCCAATTAGATTGGCAAATGACAATTTTTCCCATACACAAGCTTATAGGGAGTGCACCCAATGGGCGTCTTATGAGCGGTCCTAAAGGCCCATAAAGCATCGTCCAACTTATTCGACCAAGATTGTCGGTTTTCCCCAACGGATCTCTGCAAGATCCTTTTCAAAGCTCGTTTTGAAACCTCGACTTGCCCACTCGTTTGTGGGTGATAAGCCGTAGAAAGCCGATGTGTAACCCCATATTTCCTTAGGACCCTTTCGAATTGGTCGTTACAAAAATGGGTTCCACGATCGCTTATGATCGCACGAGGGGTTCCAAACCGAGAAAACAAGCTTTTCAAAAACTTGACTACCACACGAGCATCATTAGTGGGCAAAGCTTTAGCTTCCACCCACTTAGATAGATAGTCAACCGCAACGAGGATATACTTATTACCACGAGATGATGGGAACAGCCCCATAAAGTCTATACCCCAATCGTCAAAGATCTCACACACTTGGATGATATTTTGTGGCATTTCATCTTTTTGTGAGGCTTTTCCTTGTCGTTAGCATGAATCACACAACTTCACAAGATCCTGTGCATCTCGGTAAATAGTAGGCCAAAAGAAGCCGGCATCAAACACCTTCTTAGCCGTGAGATTAGCACCGTGGTGACCACCCGTGGGTCCCTCATGGCAAGCTCTAAGGATGTTAGAAGCTTTGGTGCCAAATACACAACGTCGGATGATTTGATCCGCACAAGTTCGAAACAAGTAAGGGTCGTTCCAAAAGTAGAACTTGACGTAAAGAAAGAATTTTCGTTTTTCTTGAGTCGTCATACCCTTGATGATGAAGTTACCCGCATGGTAATTTGCAAAGTCCGCAAACCATGGGGTGGAAGAATCAAGCTTAGAATTCACTACACCAAGTGTCTCGAGCGGAAACGTTTAGGTGATTTCCTTGGGCTCGTAAACACTTTGGTGAGGATCTTCCAAACGAGAAAGATGATCGGCCGCTAGATTCTCGGCTCCTTTTTTGTCAACAATTTTGTGATCAAATTCTTGAAGGAGGAGAATCCAACGAAGTAATCTCGGCTTTGCATCTTGTTTAGCCATAAGATACTTGATAGCCGAATGATCCGTATACACTATGCATTTCGTCAAGACGAGATAAGGTCGAAATTTCTCAAATGCATACACCACGGCAAGGAACTCCTTCTCAGTTGTAGTGTATTTAAGTTGAGCCTCGGTCATCGTCTTGCTAGCATAGTGAATAAGCAAGAAGTGATTTTCATGACGTTGCCCCAATACGGCCCCAATAGCGTAATCACTAGCATCACACATGAGCTCAAAGGGGAGGTTCCAATTGGGAGCAACAAGAATGGGAGCTTCGGTAAGTTTCCTCTTAAGGATTTCAAAGGCTCGTACACAATCTTCGTCAAAGACAAAACGTGCCTCTTTTTCAAGAAGATGTGTAATGGGTAGAGATCTTTGAAAAATCCTTGATGAATCGACGATAAAAGCCAGCGTGGCCTAGGAAACTCCTAACTCCCTTAACGGTTTTGGGATGAGGTAATTTGGCGATGACGTCTACCTTAGCTTGATCTACCTCAATCCCCGCTTTCGAAACCTTGTGCCCTAAGACGATTCCACTCTTAACCATAGACACTTTTCCCAATTGAGCACAAGGTTGGTTTCCTCACAACGTTTCAACATTCTCTCAAGATTCGACAAACACGAAGTGAACGAATTACCAAACACGGAAAAGTCATCCATGAAGACTTCCATCGTCTTCTCGATCATGTCATGAAAAATAGCCATCATGCACCTTTGAATGGTTCCCGGTGCATTGCAAAGTCCGAATGGCATTCTACGATAGGCAAACGTTCCATATGGACACGTAAACATAGTTTTTTCTTAATCACGAGGATCGATGGGAATTTGGAAGTAACCGGAAAAACCATCTAAAAAGCAATAGAAATCGTTTCCCGCAAGACGCTCCAACATTTGGTCCATGAAGGGCAAGGGAAAATGGTCTTTTCGAGTGGCTTCATTCAACTTACGATAGTCAATGCACACTCTCCATCCGGTCACGAGTCTAGTGGGAATTAACTCGTTGGCATCGTTTGGCACAACGGTCATTCCTCCCTTCTTAGGGACACAATGAATAGGACTCACCCAAGGGCTATCGGAAATAGGGTAAATCATTCCCGCGTCAAGGTGTAACACCCCCAAATTTACTCAATTCAATACAGTGGAAGACTCGTTGGTGTTACGGGATAGCACATTACTCACATCATAGACAACGCATAAAAATCGCGTCGTTTAATAATAAAGCATTTCTATTCATAGATATCAAATTTACATAGGTCCCAAGTCATTGTATTTCATACAGGTTTTACAAAGCATTTGAATGGAAATTATTATTTAAGTGCGGGCCATGAATTCTTGTCGTCTTCCCGAGAATTACCTTCAAGTACCTGAGATAAAACATGTTAAAAGAAAAGGTCAGCGATAACGCCGAGTGAATTCATAGAGTTTAATAAAATCCATCAATGTAACATCGGTATAAAATTATTACCGAAAATCATTTTGTACAAATCTTTGTAATAGGCCATAAAATAGCCAAAGTCATTTTATACAAATCCTTATAAAAAATCATAATATAGGCTTTTGCCTTAAAAATCATTATACGAGCCATTGTCGTAAAAACATCATACAATACGTTTTATAACGTTGTATAGAGTTAAATAAAAACCGTTATATGAATATGGTTATGAAAAACCAAAACACGAACATTATATCAATAGTAAGACCCCGTATTGCTAGTCAGGCAATATATCGTAATTTAGTGCGTATAGTAGTATTTCGTTATTTTTGGATTATTATAAGCCACATGACATTGTTACTTTACTACAACAAACAACGGGTAGCTAGCCCAAAACTCATTTTCCCATCTAAATTAGCGTGTCGTCACAATAATCACGCTTGTGTAAATCTTCTCATACATAAATTCGCTTACCAATCAATGTGGCACAGCGGGGATCAACCGTAAAGGCGCGAACTGGGGTGATCGTCCCCAAATAGTACTATTATATGCATAAGCGTCTACCAAATCCCGGTAGTTCACAATTCATGCTAATGGGACTTTTAGTGACATAACCTAACTTTAATAATCCATTTCATTTCATCTATCGGGTCATTTAATCATTTATCGGGTCATACAATCATTCGGGTCCAAATCAATAAACAGACAATCGGGACAACTAGTGTCCTATTTTATAAAAACTAACATGTTATCTCCCTCGCGGGTTTATAAAACATTTCATAAAAACATTTAAAAGAGTGCGAGGCTATGAACTCACGTTGATGTGGGAAGGCGGTTATCGGCGATTTGGATGTACGGTGCGTGCTTCAATCACGGAAACCTAGACAAATAATACTCGTCTTAGACTCTTGTCCAATGACTTTATAAAAATAACAATTATGTACGCATATGATGATTATATATATATGATGATCAAGTGGATTTACATATTCTCATTTACTCATTTTAGTGTTATGTGTTGATAATTTTTATACTAGTTTACTAGTTTTACCTATTTACATGTTTTAGGTCCAATAAGCCTATTATAAGTTCATTAACTTGTATTAATCCATTTCATACTTGTATTATCAGTATTTATACTTTACATGTTGGGCCCAAATGGGTTAAGCCCAACAAATAAGTTTATAAGTGTTTTAGCCCATTTTGTTGTATTATTAGTCTAATAACGTTAACTTAGCCCGTTAATGTCCGTATGTTATATAGTTCGGGTTTTACCGGTTTTTACTTGTTATATATTCTTATATATCAGCATATGAGTTTTAAAAACTTTACATTAGACGGGTTTGATCGTCTAAGTTTTAATGGCGAAAAACGTTAATTTTACGGTAATAGCCGAAAAAGTCGTAAAAATCATGTTTATAGTTTTATAACTTATAAAACTTATCAAACTACCATTTTTATAAAATGTCTATTTATTTATCTCTATACATATTTATATAAATGTATTATATAAGTTAGTGGGTTTTAATTCACATTTTATACTATTTTTATTTGAGTGCTTATATAATACTATTATACTTTAATTTCCCAAAATCTGATTTTTACTTTCACTTTCACCATTGTTACCATATCTTGAGTTCTACAAGGAGATAGAAGCTCATTTTTGGACACCATAAACTAAATGATATGTGCTACAATTAACTTAGTTTTAGTTACTGCTCAATCCAACTCTAAATATCCTTAACAGTTCGTCCAAAACTGACTATTCAGATTGGTACTCTAAACTTGTTTTGATCATATCTCACTCATTTTAATGATTCCTTGTATGGCCAACTCTCACATGTGTACAAGACTCATAGATTACTATATATCAATTCATCTATACCATTTTATCAGTTTATCATTTGGTTACTTACTGTTTTTATACAGCCATCTTATTAAGCAAGATTTAACCATTTTTACATGTGGGTTTTCCATCTTTTTACCCATGTTTATTAAATCTATCAACACCAAATCCCCACATAATATTTTTAATCATCATTCATCATCATATACATATACATAAATAAAGAAAATACAATATTACATAATCAAAATAACAAGAGGATAGGAAGAAACAATCTCTATACCACCAATAGTGATGAAAAGATGGGATTTTGACGAACAAGGCTTGGTTCCTTGTTACCAAACCTTCAACTTGGCAAATAAACTTCTTGGGTCCTTCAAATGGATGAATACTTTCTTGAAAATCATCCCCTAAACTCCATAGAAAACCTCTTTTTAGGTGTTAGAATCACCTCAAATCAACAAGTCTTCAATGGGTTTTCATCTTATGTAACTTATACATAAGATTCATGGTTAAAACTTTTGATCAAATGGGTGTTTTTTTGGTGATATGGGACGGACTCAAAGCTAGAGAGAGAGAGCTTTGGTGGTTTTGCATGTAAGAAATGAGTGTGAATGGTATGAGTATCTTGTTTTTGTGGTTTGGTGGTTTTGAATGAAAACTAAGGACAAGTGTCCTTAGTTTTGTTAATAAATGGACACATCAAAGTGTGTTGGCTAAGCTTAGATGCCACATGTATTGGGGGTGGGCAAGTGTAAACTTGTCTCATCCCCAATAATTTACGGGTACTCCTCGATTCTAGTTTCCTCGATTTGCGTGCCCTCGGGTCGTTTTACGAAAAACGTTTTTATAAATTATGAATCAACGACACAAAACGAATCTAATAAAAATGTCTCATCAAAAACGGAGTTCAAAAACGTAAATACATAATCCTAAGGTTTCCGGTTTAGTCGTAAATGACGTTAAATTATTCACGTAAGTCCTAATCTCTTCTCGTAAATTTGTGAGTTTATGAACCAACACAAATTTAAAACTCCAAAATAATATTCACGGATAAATTTATTTTCTGAAGTGTCGGACTGTCACCAAAACGGTATATGTAAACGTTAGCACGTAATCGTAGAATCCTCCGGTTTAGACGTAGTCGATGCTACTTCAAGACGTAAATCCAAATTTCTTCCCAGAAATGAGTGAGTTCATAATATAACACTAAAATAATGTTTTTTTAATTATACTTGAGAATAAAATATCAACCATAAATTGACGGATTGTCACAGCATTTACCCCTAAACAGGATCTTTGTCCTCAAAGATCATCTTACTACTCGCTTCTTATAGAGTTAAAGCCATGTGGGTATTTCCTCCACATTCGGTCTTTTCTCACAAGTGTAATCCATTACAATACGCGAGTTTCATCAAACATAACTACGGAAATAAGATCAGGCTTAATGTTGTCTTACTTTCTCTATCCATGATGTTCACGGGTTTTTTATGAATGTAGCTTTTCGCCGATCTAAACTTCATCAAGAAGAATTCAGATTTTCGCTTGATAGACATTTATCAAGTTCGATATACGAAACATAATTCACGCAGTCCTTGAAGTCCTAGGGTAGATCCAGCTTATATGCCTTTCAAACCAACTCTTTATATTATCTCAATGGTCCCATACAACGGGGACTTATATCCCATGATCTTTCAAATCATCAATTCATTTTTCCATGGTTAAAATTTTTGGCATAACTTCGCTACCCATCTGGCACTTCAAAATCTACATTTCATATTCACATAACCTCCTGCCCACTACCGGCAGTCAATAATCAGATCCTAATTTCAACAATCATTTCAGGTCTCGCGGGTCGAGTATTTTGCAAGGTTAGGTTCGCCATCATAGGAAACCTTAAACCTAAAAGACATGTCCAACTCACAATGGGTGTATGTCGGGTGTCTTCATCCCAACTCCTGCTTACAGATGCTCTAATATATATCCTCACAAGATTCGATCTTGATCCTAATACGATAACTATCAATGATAATCTCTCTAAAGGAAAACGATTTTACAGTTTATTACCAAAGGTCAATCATTCAAACATAAAATAACACTTATAGTATTTTGTATCGTTACTTTACCTCGTCCCTTCGATTGGGGTGGTACACAGTACTCTCATCAAGATTCGTTCTCAATGACTTCTGAGCAAATCTCTAGAAATTCGATGCGAGGCGAGGATCTTGATAGAGATGATCGATACAAGCACACCATGTTTACACAACTCCTTTAAATACAAAGAGTCGATTTCTTCATCAAGAATCTATCATTAACAGGAATGATATTAGCAGATTTGGTCAGTCTGTTGACGATGACCCAAATCGAATCAAATTCAGATGATGACCTTTGCGATAGCTAGACGTTTACTAATGTATGAGGCAATGTCTGCCTTCATAATTTTCCATTAGTACAACTTCTTCATATAAAGATCCATTTAGTCAGAAATGACAAGAATAGAATACTTATACTTACAAGATTCCAACATAACTACATCTCACAATCTCCATATTTAGGCAACCACAAGTGGCCTTTTAAAACATTTACCGTCATAGGCTTCTCAAATATATTGGTTCACATTAGCCGCGAACCCCTTTTATTATCTATATTATCCTTTTTACAATCATTGTTTACTTTTATATCGTTCCGCAATTTATTTTTGTACCATCATTACTAAGGAACACATCCTAATTGATTCTTTATCTTTTCTACATAATGTGTCAGTAATTACGTTCACTTTCCTAGATGAAATAATTATCATGACCGTATTCATTAAAAATTTCTTTCTTCATATTTTCTAAGTTTTAGTTTCGTCTCAACTATCATTCTTATCAGTTTTACTTAATCCGACGTTTAAAGCGTCGATAATTATTACAACTAATTAAATAATAAATATTTAATTTTTATGAAACATAACGTAAAAATTTTAAATTTCCTAGTTCGACCAATTATATAAAAATGTTCAAAATAAATTTGAATTTAGTTAACACGATTTTTGGTTGATTTATTGAAAATAATTAATAAGATTCGTAAATGTTCGAAAAATCTTTGGTTATACTTTGGTCAAAATTTTCTTAGTTGAAAAGCGTAAATTGTCGTTTCAAATTTCAAGTCATGGTTTAAAAGGTTTCCTCAATCCCTCTTAGGTTGTCTTGAGGTATACACGTACATTTACCCCTAAACAGGAGTTTAGTTAAATGTTCTAGGTATAAGGGAATAATCCCTCAAAAGTTCTTTTCGATAAAACATTTGTCAAAACACATTTGCACTTTCTTTTTGGTAAAACCCAAAGTCTTAAAAGGGCTCTTAATTTTTGAAGAGTCAATATAGATTCCATTATCTTATTAATCACACGGTCAAATAGTGTAAAGGATTAAGTATTAAATCACTTGTTAAATATTCAAGGTACATGTTTTCATTGTTCGGCCAATTTAGGGCAGCCTATAACTAATTATTAACTCATTCTTATTCTTATAAACAAACAAATGGTCCTTAATGATCACAAGCATGAATTTATCAAATTACAGCCTACATACGTGATTCACCAAATTTATGGATGCTACATGTGTAGTGGTCAATCCAAACGACATAACATGAAACTCATAATGTTCATTACAAGTTTTGGATGTAGTGATTGGAATAGATAATCCTTTTCGCGGATGCGAAATTGATGATAACCATGCCGTGGATCAAATTCCTGAATACACGCTAGAACCTTGTAAATGATCGAACAAATCTATCATCTTGGGTAGTGGATATAGATTTTGATCATCAATTTACCTAGTTCACGGTAATTCAACAAATATAAGGAATGATAACACCATAGCTCTTCATGATGACGAGCTTGGTAGAATAAAAGTCTTCTCATACAACTCTCTCAGTTGTAAGGTAATTCTTTTAATGCAGATGGTGCTGACGTACAGTGCACATGCCACAGGTGTAGCACCGGGAATAGAATCAATACCAAATTCAATCTTGCCTTAATGGCGAAAGTCTAGGTAATTCATCAACAAATACTTCCTAAATTTTCAGATAACATAAACATCTTTTAATAAATTCATATTAGGTTCTTTCTAGATTATAATATCTATGACTAGTTCACAACCATTCATGGTATAATTTCAAGTCTAAATGCTGGATATGGTCATCCATCAAGAATTATTTAGATCACTTTTGATAATCATCATCTTATCATTTAGGGGAATTCTACTCGAGTTCCCATCAATTAAGACAATGTCGTCATGTCATAATCAATCAATCCATTCTAATGGCACTACCAACTTTTCAGTTTTATTGCCGTCGATAAGATGTGAACTTCTCAAAAGACTAATAATAACTCATAATCCTTCACAATTCACGGATATTTGGAGACATAACTAACCTTAAAAAGAGTAAGGTTAACGCATGATCTACACGAGAGAATTTAAAATCAGATACAAACGAAAACATTTAATGAATATGAATATATCCCATGTTTTCATAATTTTAGTACGCATTCGAAAGCTCTCGGATCGTTACCCAGGTCATTCAAATGAAATCTAATAAAAAGAAATGATAGGAACGTCGATACATCCAATCGGGTATCAACACTCGGTAATCAGATATTTTTCCTAAGAATCTCACTACGGGAGAATTGGACAAGAAAGAATTGTTAATTGTCAAATAAGACAATTTCCACAGATGAGTAAATTCGACTCAGAAGAATAGATGCTACAAGCACATATGTAGGTGTCCCTAACACTATGTCCCTATTTTTCACTTCTTGCAGATCTCATAAAATTTAATCTTTCACAATCTTTAAAGAGAATGTAGTGTTTATTCATTAGTTTTATGGTGACTACTAATCAGCCTTGCATGGTCAATTCCAAATTGTATGTAGGCGCGCAACTATATACAATTTCAAGATTAACGATGCAATACTCAGTTCGTCAAAATTTTATCATCATGTTTATAATAAAAACATTTTCATGCTTAATTCTTAAATAAGAATCAAAAATAAATTTACAAAGATTTTCTTTGTTATGAAAACAATTAAGTTTTCCAAGGTATTTCATAATCAACTTTATTTCAATAATGATTATTTATAAGTCTCACTTTAAATAATCCATATAGTGATGGAAATTCAATTTTCTCAAAGGATACTGTTTTATCTTATAAAAACAATGAGTGATCTTCAAAAGAGTGATGAAAAGTTGTTTACCAAGAACTAACCACAATATAATAGGAAACGAGCTTTAGTCAAATAATCATGAGGTTCATGACCTTGCTGGCGCTCGAAAAGAATAATCCACAACGTAACTCAAATCAAGATGAGTACTTGTTCAATGGTTGCATCACTAATGCGAACATTAGGATGAAGCAATAAAGGATAGGTAACATCGATACATGTAGAATTTAGCAATCAAGGTAGTCTTTTCATTAATCACAAACAAGTCAAATTGTACCGTAACACATTACGTGTCACTATGTCATACAATTCCAATAACTCATCCTACCAACTGATGTCTCAGTTAAGTTAGGGATTTTTAAAAGATACCACAATGAATACTAATCTACAAGAGTCATTAGGTGTCCCACCTGTCCCGGAAGATCCATCGGTCCCAATTCAGAAGAAGATTTCTTCAATTTATTTATTGGACACTGGGCATCCTCGTCATTGGACAATGGCCTAGGAACAACCCTTAACACGAATCAACAATCAATTAAAACCTTATAATTCAATCACAGGACTTAATGGATTCCTCTTAACAATCTCATATTCCATATAAGTTAAATTTTACTTCATTCAAGTTTCAACCAACTTAAACTCAATTCGATATCCTACCTCATTTTCCAATACTTTCATCCTTATTCTTAGACCTTAATAGGGCAATAAAAGCTCGATATGAACAATACTTAATTTCCAATCCTATAACTCCTTTATCAATAATTATCAAATGAGTCACCAGTATGAAATGACTTGATCATTCAACTAGACTTCTCGGGAAGGTACTAGTGGCATGAGGCTTTTGGGTAATGGTTCCAATGACAGCCTCAAGTGCAACATTCACCCTTTCGATTTCAAATTAAGAATTGGATGACAACGAATCAGATGACATCTTTCTAGGTGGTAACGTTTTGTCAAACTCCACTCTATAAGGGAAGATCTTCATGACATTGATATCAGATATAATCTCGCCAACTCTTCTTTAATATCACAACCAACTAATATCTATATTTCTACGAATATTAACCATTTTTTTGGGATCATAAACATCCGCAACTTAGTTTAGATCTAGAATAGCTAGAATTTCTACGGGAATAGCTTCGATTGATTTGCTAGGGGAGTTAGGGTTTCTTGTGACAATCTACGACGCATAAATACCTCGTATAAATATTAAAATAATCATCAAACAATCATGTAATCAAATTACATCATATATATATATATATATATATATATATAATCCAAGTTATATATATATTAAAATAACACTTCTTAGTCTGGCCTTGTCGGTAACTCGGGAATTCTTCGGCAGCGTTATAGTCAAAAGTTTTTTAGATATTTTTAGAAAAATGTTTATAGTTAAAAGATTTTGAAATGTTTTATTCAAAACCTTGGTTTTAAAAATCTTTCGTTCTCTATAACGAGAGCTCTGATACCAAACTGTAACACCCCCAAATTTACTCAATTTAATACAGCGGAAGACTCGTTGGTGTTACGGGATAGCACATTACTCACATCATAGACAACGCATAAAAATCGCGTCGTTTAATAATAAAGCATTTCCATTCATAGATATCAAATTTACATAGGTCCCAAGTCATTGTATTTCATACAGGTTTTACAAAGCATTTGAATGGAAATTATTATTTAAGTGCGGGCCATGAATTCTTGTCGTCTTCCCGAGAATTACCTTCAAGTACCTGAGATAAAACATGTTAAAAGAAAAGGTCAGCGATAACGCCGAGTGAATTCATAGAGTTTAATAAAATCCATCAATATAACATCGGTATAAAATTATTACCGAAAATCATTTTGTACAAATCTTTGTAATAGGCCATAAAATAGCCAAAGTCATTTTATACAAATCCTTATAAAAAATCATAATATAGGCTTTTGCCTTAAAAATCATTATACGAGCCATTGTCGTAAAAACATCATACAATACGTTTTATAACGTTGTATAGAGTTAAATAAAAACCGTTATATGAATATGGTTATGAAAAAACAAAACAAGAACATAATATCAATAGTAAGACCCTGTATTGCTAGTCAGGCAATATATCGTAATTTAGTGCGTATAGCAGTATTTTGTTATTTTTGGATTATTATAAGCCGCATGACATTGTTACCTTACTACAACAAACAACGGGTAGCTAGCCCGAAACTCATTTGCCCATCTAAATTAGCGTGTCGTCACAATAATCACGCTTGTGTAAATCTTCTCATACATAAATTCGCTTACCAATCAATGTGGCACGGCGGGGATCAACCGTCAAGGCGCGAACTGGGGTGATCGTCCCCAAATATTACTATTATATGCAAAACCGTCTACCAAATCCCGGTAGTTCACAATTCATGCTAATGGGACTTTTAGTGACATAACCTAACTTTAATAATCCATTTCATTTCATATATCGGGTCATTTAATCATTCATCGGGTCATACAATCATTCGGGTCCAAATCAATAAACAGACAATCAGGACAACTAGTGTCCTATTTTATAAAAACTAACATGTTATCTCCCTCGCGGGTTTATAAAACATTTCATAAAAGCATTTAAAAGAGTGCGAGGCTATGAACTCACGTTGATGTGGGAAGGCGGTTATCAGCGATTTGGATGTACGGTGCGTGCTTCAATCACGGAAACCTAGACAAATAATACTCGTCTTAGACTCTTGTCCAATGACTTTATAAAAATAACAATTATGTACGCATATGATGATTATATATATATGATGATCAAGTGGATTTACATATTCTCATTTACTCATTTTAGTGTTATGTGTTGATAATTTTTATACTAGTTTACTAGTTTTACCTATTTACATGTTTTAGGTTCAATAAGCCTATTATAAGTTCATTAAACTGTATTAATCCATTTCATACTTGTATTATCAGTATTTATACTTTACATGTTGGGCCCAAATGGGTTAAGCCCAATAAATAAGTTTATAAGTGTTTTAGCCCATTTTGTTGTATTATTAGTCCAATAACGTTAACTTAGCCCGTTAATGTCCGTATGTTATATAGTTCGGGTTTTATCGGTTTTTACTTGTTATATATGCTTATATATCAGTATATGAGTTTTAAAAACTTTACATTAGACGGGTTTGATCGTCTAAGTTTAATTGGCGAAAAACGTTAATTTTACGGTAATAGCCGAAAAAGTCGTAAAAATCATGTTTATAGTTTTATAACTTATAAAACTTATCAAACTACCATTTTTATAAAATGTCCATTTATTTATCCCTATACATATTTATATAAATGTATTATATAAGTTAGTGGGTTTTAATTCACATTTTATACTATTTTTATTTGAGTGCTTATATAATACTATTATACTTTAATTTCCCAAAATCTGATTTTTACTTTCACTTTCACCATTTTTACCATATCTTGAGTTCTAAAAGGAGATAGAAGCTCATTTTTGGACACCATAAACTACATGATATGTGATACAATTAACTTAGTTTTAGCTACTGCTCAATCCAACTCTAAATATCCTTAACAGTTCCTCCAAAACTAACTATTCAGATTGGTACTCTAAACTTGTTTTGATCATATCTCATTCATTTTAATGATTCCATTACATGGCCAACTCTCACATGTGTACAAGACTCAAAGCTTACTGTATATTAATTCATCTATACCATTTTATCAGTTTATCATTTGGTTATTTACTGTTTTTATACAGCCATCTTATTAAGCAAGATTTAACCATTTTTACATGTGGTTTTTCCATCTTTTTACCCATGTTTATCAAATCTATCAACACCAAATCCCCACATAATATTTTTAATCATCATTCATCATCATATACATATAAATAAATAAAGAAAATACAAGATTACATAATCAAAATAACAAGAGGATAGGAAAAAACAATCTCTATACCACCAATAGTGATGAAAAGATGGGATTTTGATGAACAAGGCTTGGTTCCTTGTTACCAAACCTTAAACTTGGCAAATAAACTTCTTGGGTCCTTCAAATGGATGAATACTTTCTTGAAAATAATCCCCTAAACTCCATAGAAAACCTCTTTTAGGTGTTAGAATCACCTAAAATCAACAAGTCTTCAATGGGTTTTCATCTTATGTAACTTATACATAAGACTCATGGTTAAAACTTTTGATCAAATGGGTGTTTTTTTGGTGATATGGGACGGACTCAAAGCTAGAGAGAGAGAGCTTTGGTGGTTTTGCATGTAAGAAATAAGTGTGAATGGTATGAGTATCTTGTTTTTGTGGTTTGGTGATTTTGAATGAAAACTAAGGACAAGTGTCCTTAGTTTTGTTAATAAATGGACACATCAAAGTGTGTTGGCTAAGCTTGGATGCCACATGTATTGGGGGTGGGCAAGTGTAAACTTGTCTCATCCCCAATAATTTACGGGTACTCCTCGATTCTAGTTTCCTCGATTTGCGTGCCCTCGGGCTGTTTTACGAAAAACGTTTTTATAAATTATGAATCAACGGCACAAAACGAATCTAATAAAAATGTCTCATCAAAAACGGAGTTCAAAAACGTAAATACGTAATCCTAAGGTTTCCGGTTTAGTCGTAAATGACGTTAAATTATTCACGTAAGTCCTAATCTCTTCTCGTAAATTTGTGAGTTTATGAACCAACACAAATTTAAAACTCCAAAATAATATTCACGGATAAATTTATTTTCCGAAGTGTCAGACTGTCACCAAAACGGTATATGTAAACGTAAGCACGTAATCGTAGAATCCTCCGGTTTAGACGTAGTCGATGCTACTTCAAGACGTAAATCCAAATTTCTTCCCAGAAATGAGTGAGTTCATAATATAACATTAAAATAATGTTTTTTAATTATACTTGAGAATAAAATATCAACCATAAATTGACGGATTGTCACACAAGGAGTTTAAGGACTTCCTTTTTGATGACGTCGTGAATTTTGGGGTTCACCCTTCTTTGACATTGGATTGCGGGCTTGTAATCCTCCTCCATTAAGATTTTGTGGGTACAAAATTTGGGATCGATTCCCTTAATGTCGGATAACTTCCACGCAATTGCCCCTTTGTGATCCTTTAGAACATCGACAAGTGCGGTTTTTTCATCATTCGAAAGTTCCTTCGCAATAATAACCGGCAACTTGTCGCCCTCCTCCAAATAGACATATTCAAGATGAGGAGGTAAATCTTTCAACTCGAGGATAGGTGGTTCCTCAAGTGAAGATTTGGGCTCGATACTCATAACCTCCTGGGGTGGAGGAAATGGGAAATCGTTAAGAAAATCCTTGATAATCGAGAAGTCCTCATCGTTGTCGAGGTCTTCGTTACAAGTACGTGGAACATCGAATTCTTCCAACGTAAAACCACCACCTTCAAATGGAGTGAAGGTTGGTGTCGAATTATCAAGAATTAGATCTAACATAGTGGGATTGCCACTAGTTTCTTCATCACCAAAACCTAGAACTTCTTGTGAAAATTCCTCACAAACCACGTCAATCATATAAACGAGGTTAATGGTTGCAACGGAATAAACATGAGAAATTCGAGAGTTTTGAGTTGCGTTTATAACAAGTTCCTCATCGTTGAAACCTAAGGTGATCTTTCTAGCATGAACATCGATCAAAGCCATAGACGTATCTAAAAACGAACTACCTAAAATGAGAGGAACTTGAGGATCCGTGGGGATATCAACAACGATAAAGTCTACGGGATAGTAGAACTTCCCCACTTTCACATAAACGTCTTCCCCAATCCACATGCGGGAATCGTGGAATGGTCGGCCAACTCGATAGACATTAGTGAAGGAGTAAGATTAGGAAGATTGAGCGACTTGAAGATTGCAAGTGGCATCAAGTTAATGCTAGCACCAAGATCGGCCAAGGCGAAGCATTCCTCCATATCTTGGATTGCACAAGGGATAAAAAATTTACCGGGATCACCGACTTTTTGAGGTATGCGATTAAGATAAACCGACGAACAACTAGACAATTGGTGCAATTTCTCCTTGTTGTTCAACATACTCTTAAAGTTAGCGGCAAATCGAGGCATCATGACCAAAGCATCGGCGAAACTCACATTAAAGTGAAAATCACGAAACATTTTCATAAAAAGCTCAAATTGATAATTGTCGCGCTCTTGACGTTTCTCCTTTCTAAGTCTCGATGGATAGGGCAGAGGTGGTGTGGGTTGAGGCATAAGCATAGCCTTTGGAATCTCGGGTTCCAATATTGGTAATTGGTCAACCGTAGGTGTGGCATGAGCGGTACTTCGTGGGATTGGAACATGCTCCTTTTGGACCACCACCTCGGGTTCTTCCTCAATTGCTTCCTCCGTAGGAGCAATTGGTTGAGGAGTCGGTTCCTTAAGTGTCTTACCACTACGTGTGGTAACCAGTTTCATCTCACCCTTAGGGTTTGATATGGTGTTACTAGGAAGACTACTCGAAGACGGTTTACACATAATTGCCTCAAACATAGATGAGATTTTATCTTCAAACTTGGATTGCCTCTTCTCGGCTTTAACCATTTCTTGTTTTATCTCATGTTGCCCTTGTTCCATTTTTTGTTGGTTTTGTTGTAACCTAGTTACGGTTCCTTCCATCTTGTTGGTATGGATCTTAAGTTCATTAGCTAACTCATTTTTCAACTCTTTCTTCAAGTCGTTCTTAAACTCGGATCTTAGGCTAATGATTTCTCTTTGAATATTGTCAAACCTAGCATCATTCCCATTAGCTATTCAACAAATTCATTTGGAAGATTGATAGGTGTGAAAACACCCATCCTTTTACCACTTAATTCTGGCTAAAACAAGACCAAAACACGTATTTAATATCATTTGTTTGGAATTATGCGTGGTTTTTGTGTTTATTGTGTTTTCAGAGTCAACCGGATGATTATTGAAGAAAACATGGGATTGCACGGGTTTTATCAAGGAAAAAGACTCAAGACGAAGTCTATTGTCCAAGAGATGCAAAAGATTTGAAGTCATTGTGCCTATTTGAAGATTTATCGAAGAATAGAGCCAAAGATGGAAGATTCATATATGTTGAAGAACTCGAGTCTATTAAATAAAAGATTATAAGACGAGTTGGAATTATTCACCGACACTTCTCAAAAGCCAAAGTCGGAAACGTTTATTTAAAGAGACGAGAAGACTAAAGAAGGAAGAAGAAAAGAAGCCCAAAACCAAGCCCATTCACAAAGCCCACAAGACTTGCCTATAAATAGGACTTTACTTCACAAAATTTGCACTTAGTTTTTACACTTAGTTTTTTAGGTAGTTTGGTAGTTTTCATTCTCTCTAGTTTTAGAGAGAGAAAGTTCCAAACTTTCTCTCACTAGATTTCATCTTTTTCTATTTCAAGATCAAAACTTTGTATTCTTTTTCATGAATCAAGTTCAAGTTTTTATCTTTTAATCTTTAATCTCATCCTTCCTTTCTTTAGTTTTGAATGATTTTGGTACAAATCTCGTATGATCCGTGTTGTTCATCAATGATTTGTGTTTAAAAAGTTGATTTCTTTTTATGTTTCCTTAAGTTTATACACGAATAAGCTTTAAGATCCTTGTTCTTATTGGCTTACTTGTTGATTTAGCTTATTTACTTTTTATAAGTTTTTATGAAAAGTTCATCTTTTTATTGATTCGATTTAAAAGTTGTTTATTTTTAGTTTAGATAAGTTGTCATTCGAGCTTATTTGATCCGATCTTTATTAGATTTGTTTTAGTTTAGTGATAAGCTTTTTCATAGCTTATTGCTAGCTTTTATTTTCGGATCATCATAGTTTTCGGAAAGGGCAAAGCCCTTTTCCGATCGGGTATTCCGACCAAGTAGACCCCCCTTCATTCCGATCGAATGATCAGAAAAGGGTTTTGGAAGATTCCAACGGTGAGCAGTTTCTCCATATTCCGATTAGACTAAGCTTTTGGGTATTCCGATCTGTATGATTTTAGATATTCCGATTAGTATTCATTTCCTGACTTTCCGATTACATCCTATTTTCCTTATTCCGATTGCATCATTTCATGTTATTCCGATCTGGACCTTTCCCCACATTCCGATTAGTCTAGTTTTCAAACATTCCGATTGGTTCCTTTTACAGCACATTCCGACAACAAGCATTCCAGTTATTCCGATCACCATCCTCCTCAATATTCCGATCAAAGTGATCGGAATATATTCCGATTATTGCATTTTTCCCTTGTTCCGATTTAGTTGTTTTGATATATTCCGATCTTACTTTCTTTTAGTACTTTTCAACTAAGTTCATATTTTTACAAAGTTTTCCAAGTGTTAGTTTTTATTGAATGTTCAATTATTTTTCTAATTAAAATCTTTAAGTTTTCAAGCATTTAATTTTAAACTTGTCTTTTTAGTTTAAACTTTTTAAAGTCTTTAATTTTACTCTTCGACGCTTAATTTATTGTCATTAGTTTAAAATAGATAAACAAATCAACTCCTTTTTATTTAACCAAGAACAAATCATTCCACTTAGAGCCAAGATCAATTCGAGAGGATACCGAGAATTTATAGAACCCAGTGCAAATAGCTTGTATCAAATGGCGCCGCTGCCGGCTCTTCTCGTTAAGATCAAAAGTTTTTTGTGAGAACTTGGATTTTGGGATCCGTTCCCCGTGAACATTACTTTTTCATAAAAACTTTCAAAAACACAAAAAAAAATATAAAATTTTCAAAAATCCTAAAAAGTAAAAAACATAAAAAACCAAAAATATTTTTGCTTTGTTTTTGCCTTGTTAGTTCTTTTGCAGGTGTATGCGCACTCGATCAACGTCTTATCAAGAGCCCGAGCCTCTCGATAATTTAGACATGGCCGGTGTACAAAACAACAACAACATACCACCTCAAAACAACAATAATAACAACAACAATGAGCCTCTACCGGATAATCGCCCGATGATTGAACTGCTGCAAGCTCATGTAGATGGCAACACTGATCCAATTGTTATACCAGCGATTGCAGCCAACAATTTTGAGCTCAAATCAGGCTTTATCCAGATGGTCTCTGCTCAACCATTCTTGGGGCGTACCATTGATGATCCACATGACCACATCAAGAGATTCTTGCAACTCACCAACACGGTCAAATTCAATGGTGTTCCACAAGAGGTAATCCGGTTACAACTTTTTCCCTTTTCTTTAGAGGGACAAGCCCGGCATTGGCTTGCTAAGGAACCGCCACAGAGTATTCTTTCGTGGACGGATTTGGAAACCAAGTTTATCAATTACTTTTTCCCACCCTCTCGTACTACCGCTTTGCGGAATGAAATCATAAATTTTGAACAAAAGTACGATGAGTCGTTCAGTGAATCTTGGGACCGTTTCAAAGACCTTTTGAGAAAATGCCCACAACATGGTTTTACCAAAGTACATCAAATTAATACTTTTTACAATGGTTTAAACATGAGTGACCAAGATTCACTAAACAGTGCCTCGGGGGATAATATTTTGGCTAAGACTTCCAATGCTGCTTGGGATATCATTGAGAATAAATCTCGTGTGCAAACCAAGAGTGTTCGGACCAATGTCGCTAGTGTTAGCACTAGTGACAGCGACAAGCGACTGGACAAAATCACTGTGCTTCTTGAATCGCTTGTTACCCACACTGTTAACAACAACAGTAAAAACACTAAAGACGCTCAAGTCAATGCTGTTAGCCAACCATGTGAAATCTGCGAGGGTCCTCACTCTTACACCACTTGTATTGCCACCCAAGACTACCCTTCTGAAAATGTGAATGCAGCTTATGACACCTATCCTCAACCCGCTTATCAAGCCCATCCTCAAGGTGACCGTAACTTGCTTAGCTACCGATCCAACAACTATCTCTCACCACCTGGTTTTAATCTAACAATCCAAACCAACAACAAAACCTCAACCGCCCTCCTCAGCAACAACAATCTCGTACACCATACATACCACCTCACAAACAACAACAACCACCTCAACGAAACAACCAAGTTTACCAGCAACCTGCTTATCAACCACCCGCATACAATGCTCCTTCCAACCAAACCCCCGCATTACATCAAGACATTGGAACCTACATGAAGACTAACGATGTGCTCATGGACAATCTCCAACAGGAAGTGCGCAACTTGAAAGCAGACCTCGTGAAACAAGGGAACGATCTGAGAGCTGATATGAGAAAATGGATAGTCAAACGAATGACTTAAGAAACATGATGGCTAGTTTCTTCCACGGTAATCAACCCTCTTCTTCGGGTACTTTTCCGAGTAACACCGTTGCGAATCCAAGAGGGGAGATGAAAGCAATCACCACTCGCAGTGGCAAAGGTACCAAGGAACCCGAGCTTCATATACCTCCACCGGTGATTGTGACTAAGGAGAACGAGTCACCTGCTCCTATTCCTCATCCTTCTATTTCCCCAATTTCTCCACCTCTTACTTCTACCCCTCCTCCACCCAAGGATGTGAGTGATCCTATTCTTCCAAAGCCTTCCTCTTCTTCCAATATACCTTATCCATCTAGGTTGAGGAAAGAGAAGCTCAAAAGCAAGGATGATATTCAGGTTTCGAACTTTCTTAAAATGTTTAAACAATTGAATTTTAACATCTCCTTCGCTGAGGCTCTCGCTCACATGCCTAAGTACGCAAAAATGTTTAAAGATCTTCTGAGTGACAAGGAAAAGCTTCTCGATATTGCCAACACCCAACTTAATGAGAATTGCTCTGCAGTGCTCTTAAGGAAATTGCCAACCAAGCTTGGTGATCCGGGTCGTTTCTTAATCCCTTGCAATTTCCCGGGAGTAGAGAATTGCATGGCCCTAGCCGATCTAGGTGCCAGTATCAACTTAATGCCTTTAAGTGTGTGGAAGCAATTATCTCTCCCTGAGCTAGTCCCCACTAAAATGACTCTGGAGTTAGCTAACCGTACGGTTGCTTATCCAGTGGGGATAGCCGAAGACGTCTTTGTAGGAGTCGACAAATTCACTTTTCCTGCCGATTTCGTTGTCGTCGACTACGAGATGGACCCTCGTGTTCCCTTGATCGTGGGTCGTCCATTCCTGAGGACCGGTCGCACTCTCATCGATGTTGAAGCCGATGAGCTTATCATGAGAGTGGGTGACGATAAAATCGTCTTCAACATGGGAAAGTTGTCTAAACAACCTTATTCATATGAGAGTGTTAATTGTATTGACGTTCTGGATGAGGCTTGTGAAGAACACTTTAATGATGCTTGTAAAAATATTCCTACCTCTCTTCCCAATGTTGAAACCGTTTCCTCTATTGATTCATCACTGTCTCTATTTGGAGAAAGTGATTTGTTTTGGAACAATCTTGAAGCCACCATGGGAGATGTGAACTTAGCTAATGATGATTCTCCCACCGATGGGGATGAAGACATGCATTTCTTTGAAAACCTTCTCAACGAAGACAATCTTTCTCCACCATCTCCCACGGTTATTGCTATCGATGCTCCGACTTTGAAAACGCCTCCCATCAAAAATCCTCCGGATTTAGAACTTAAGGAGTTGCCGCCCCATCTCGAGTATGTGTTCCTTGAAGAAGAGAAGAAGTCGCCAGTCATCATTGCTAAGGACTTGAATAATGAAGAGAAAACTCGCCTCATCGCCGTGCTTAAAGCTCATAAGAAGGCTATCGCTTGGAAAATCTCCGACATTCGTGGAATTGATCCTCACTTCTGCACACACAAAATTCTCATGGAGGACAACTTTAAGCCCACAATTCAAAACCAACGAAGGGTGAATCCAAAAATCCATGAAGTCATAAAAACAGAGGTTATCAAACTTCTTGATGCGGGTATGATTTACCCTATTTCGGATTCACCATGGGTTAGTCCAGTCCATTGTGTGCCCAAGAAGGGCGGAATAACCGTTGTTCCCAATGAACACAACGAGTTGATTTCCACTCGTCTCGTTACTGGGTGGAGAGTTTGTATAGACTACCGCAAACTCAATGATGCCACGAGAAAGGATCATTTCCCTCTACCTTTTATGGACCAAATGCTTGAACGTTTAGCGGGTAATGAGTATTACTGCTTTCTTGATGGTTTCTCGGGTTATTTCCAAATACCCATCGATCCCCAAGATCAAGAGAAGACAACATTCACTTGTCCCTATGGCACTTTTGCTTACAAAAGAATGCCTTTTGGCTTATGCAATGCCCCCGGGACTTTCCAAAGGTGCATGTTAGCTATCTTCCATGACATGGTTGAACAAACCATGGAAGTCTTCATGGATGATTTCTCGGTCTTCGGGATTCCTTCTCTTCTTGCCTTGCCAATTTGGAACGTATGCTTAAGCGGTGCGAAGACACTCGCCTTGTTCTAAATTGGGAAAAATGCCATTTTATGGTAAAAGAAGGCATCGTGCTAGGACACAAGATCTCCAAAGCCGGTCTTGAAGTAGACCGTGCTAAAGTCGATGTTATCACTAAGTTGCCTCCACCTTCAACCGTGAAGGGTGTGAGAAGTTTTCTAGGTCATGCGGGCTTCTACCGTCGATTCATCAAAGATTTTTCTCAAATCGCTCGCCCGATGACCCACCTCTTAGAAAAAGATACTCCTTTTATCTTTTCCTAAGAGTGTCTTGAAGCCTTCAACTCGCTTAAGGATAAGCTAACTAAGGCACCCGTCTTGGTTACCCCCAATTGGGAGCTGCCTTTCGAGTTGATGTGCGATGCTAGCGACTTTGCTATTGGTGCGGTTCTGGGACAAAGAGTGAACAAACACTTCCAACCGATCCATTACGCTAGCAAGACAATGACTGGGGCTCAATTGCATTACACGACAACCGAAAAAGAGCTTTTAGCTGTTGTCTATGCTTTTGAAAAGTTCCGCCCCTATCTTGTCCTTTCTACAACAATTGTGTATACCGACCATTCCATGTTGAAGTACTTGTTGACAAAGCAAGATTCCAAACCAAGACTTCTTCGCTGGGTTTTGCTACTCCAAGAATTTAAAATCGAAATTCGCGATAAAAAAGGAGCTGAAAACCTAGCCGCGGATCATCTCAGTAGACTTGAGGATCCTTACCAGGGGGATCATCCGAACAAAGAAATCAATGATTCTTTTCCCTTGGAGACCTTAATGTCTATCAACTCGACTGCTGATGAAACCCCGTGGTTTGCGGACATTGCAAACTACTTGGCGGGTGGAATTCTCGTTGACGGGTTAACATCCCAGAAAAAGAAGAAGTTCTTTAACGACATTAAGACTTACTTTTGGGATGACCCGTATCTACTCAAACAATGTGTTGACTTGATTATTCGTCGTTGTGTTGATGGACCGGCAGCTTTAGAAATCCTTGACGCTTGCCACAAAGGACCCACCGGTGGTCACTTTGGTCCCAACTACACCGCCAAAAAAGTGTTTGACTCGGGATTTTATTGGCCCACCATCTATCGTGACGCTCACGATATGGTTAAACGATGTGATGCTTGCCAAAAACAAGGCAAGATCACACATAAAGACGAGATGCCTCAGAATTTCATTCAAGAGTGTGAAATCTTTGATGTTTGGGGTATCGACTTTATGGGGCCATTCCCTTCTTCTAAAGGAAACAAATACATCCTTGTAGCCGTTGACTACGTCTCAAAGTGGGTTGAAGCTAAAGCTTTACCTACTAATGATGCAAGGGTGGTTTGTAACTTTTTGAAATTGCTGTTCGCTCGATTCGGCGTTCCTCGTGCTATTATCAGTGACCGCGGGACTCATTTTTGCAACGATCAATTTGCAAGAGTCATGGCGAAGTATGGTGTCAATCACCGTCTTTCCCCCGCTTATCATCCTCAAACCAACGGTCAAGCCGCAATATCTAACCGTGGATTGAAGAGAATTTTGGAACGTACTGTGGGAGAGCATCGTGTCGCGTGGGCCGATAAGTTAGATGATGCTCTGTGTGCTTTCCGTACTGCTTATAAGACCCCGATCGGTTGTACACCTTATCGTCTTGTGTACGGGAAAGCATGCCACCTTCCCATCGAGCTGGAACATAAGGCGCACTGGGCTTTGAAGTGGGCTAACTTCGACATCAACAAAGCCGGTGATCATCGCAAGACTCAACTCAACAAGCTCAACGAACTAAGGAATGAAGCTTATGAGAACTCGCTGATCTACAAAGAGAAGACGAAGATCCTTCATGACGCAAAAATCAAGAACCGAGAGTTCCACGTTGGTGATCAAGTCTTACTTTTTAACTCTCGGTTGAAGATCTTCTCTGGCAAGTTGAAGAGCCGCTGGTCTGGTCCATTCACCGTCGCCAAAGTCTTTCCATATGGGACCATTGAGCTTTCTCAGCCAAATGGGCCCAATTTCAAAGTGAATGGCCAGCGTCTGAAGTTGTACTTTGGTGAGGACATCTCTCAAGAGATGATTCCATCCCTCACCACGTTCCCCATAAACTAACTTTGGGTCGAGTCAGGCTCGTGACTCAGTTATCAAAAACAAGCGCTCCTCGGAAGGCAGCCCGAGTATCTATCCTTTTATGCTTTAACCTCCTAAGTGTAGGGGGACCTGTATAGGTGTTTGTTTTTGTGTGGTGATGTGATTACAGGGATGAATGCACTCTTGGAACCTTTGAAGAACCGTGCTCCCGTGTTATCCGAAATCCGGTTCTATCTCTCAACTATCGTGATTCAATTTTCTTCATACTCACATTTGAAATTGATCACTTTAGTCGTCTCTTCCTTAACTTGATTTAACCAACGTGCACAATGTCATAAGTGTAGGGGAGACTTTTCCCACATGCTTAAACATTGAGGACAATGTTTATCTTAAGTGTAGGGAGGACTTCTATCGAAGTTTTAAGTGGACTTTTCCACGAAAATGCCTTCATTTAACCGGAAAATCAACTTTTTCAGCATTTTTCAAATTTTTAATTAACTTTAGCCATGTAGTCGTAATTTTTAAATTTTTATCGTTGCTTTCATATGTATATATCCCGCAATAAAGTCAAAAATATTAATAAAGTGGTGTAGCTAGTTTAGAAATCTTTGACATATTAGGCCCGTTGTGATTATTTTGACTCAACCCGAATAGACTTATCTAAGTTTATTCTAGCTAGTATCCTTAACCATGTAGACCTTAATTGGTTTATTAGGCTAAGCATCCACGAGTCTCATTACTTGAGATTTTAAATTGTGGAGGACGAGAAATGATAGAGTCAATTATAAGTCGGTATTCTTGTGCAAGCTCACTTGGTGTAATTATTTGCCTATCCTCCTATCACTTGCTAATAAATTATCTGCAATAAGTAAGGTAGTATGATTTGAAAAGTTACTTAGCTTCTAGCCCAAGATCGTTTAAAAGTTGCTCGGTAATGATAAGAGTTCATAGCCAAGGCATAACTTATGAAGCGGGGCGCGAAGATTGGCGAGTCCGAAAAGGCCCTAACAAGGCATGAGGATTCAATTTTATTGCTGAAGATCCAAAGTGATGTGAAAAGCATTATTCCCAAAATCAATATGAAGGATCAAGACTCACGACGAAAAGCAATCAACTCCTATAAAGATCATGGAGAAGTCTATCCGAAAAGACCCTAACAAGGTATGAGGATAAATAGATCCAAGTCCGAAAAGGAGGCGGATCGTTGTATCTCAAAATCCAAATTAGAGATTGAAGAATAATCATGAAGTCGTGGTCAACAAAGTTGGAGTACCCCTCAAAAGTCTCCAAGTGAAGAAACTCTATTAACGATGAGAAGACCATTATCTCAAGAACGTCTCTCAAGATATGAAGTATGAAGTACATGCTAAATATCGGCCCGAGAAAGGTCTCAAATCGCGAACCAAGTTATGCCAAGATATGAACTTTTTGATATCCCGAGAAACAGTTTTAAGAGATTTTGTCCTTTAGCTAACTATTGATCAAATCGTCCTACTTTGCTTTCAGCCTAAATAAACTATCAAAATAAGTCCAAAAATGCATCTTCATGATCATTCTAAGACAAAAATAAAATATAAGAGATACACTTAGGAATAAGGGAGTTTAAGCAATTAATTAAGCTATGTGAGTAAGTGTTTGATTTGCTAACTTATAATAACAATAATCTCGTTTTTAAGCTTAGTTTGGGGAACGTGAAACTTGAGGGTGATAAATCTTCGCAGCACCAAAGCCCTAATGTAAGTCCTTGATCTCTTTGCAAGTTATCTCCATCCTTTTGTTTACTTTAAAAGTTTTAATTTCTCTTAGTATTTTCATTTTCGTTTAGTAGTATATTAATAAGGCCAAGGTTGATTGATTATGAGAAAAGTGTAAATGTGCTTTGTCACTAAGCATTGCATGAGGGCATGGCAATGGTTAAGTGTAGGGGATTTGATAGGTGTGAAAACACCCATCCTTTTACCACTTAATTCTGGCTAAAATAAGACCAAAACACGTATTTAATATCATTTGTTTGGAATTATGCGTGGTTTTTGTGTTTATTGTGTTTTCAGAGTCAACCGGATGATTATTGAAGAAAACATGGGATTGCACGGGTTTTATCAAGGAAAAAGACTCAAGACGAAGTCTATTGTCCAAGAGATGCAAAAGATTTGAAGTCATTGTGCCTATTTGAAGATTTATCGAAGAATAGAGCCAAAGATGGAAGATTCATATATGTCGAAGAACTCGAGTCTATTAAATAAAAGATTATAAGACGAGTTGGAATTATTCACCGACACTTCTCAAAAGCCAAAGTCGGAAACGTTTATTTAAAGAGACGAGAAGACTAAATAAGGAAGAAGAAAAGAAGCCCAAAACCAAGCCCATTCACAAAGCCCACAAGACTTGCCTATAAATAGGACTTTACTTCACAAAATTTGCACTTAGTTTTTACACTTAGTTTTTTAGGTAGTTTGGTAGTTTTCATTCTCTCTAGTTTTAGAGAGAGAAAGTTCCAAACTTTCTCTCACTAGATTTCATCTTTTTCTATTTCAAGATCAAAACTTTGTATTCTTTTTCATGAATCAAGTTCAAGTTTTTATCTTTTAATCATTAATCTCATCCTGCCTTTCTTTAGTTTTGAATGATTTTGGTACAAATCTCGTATGATCCGTGTTGTTCATCAATGATTTATGCTTAAAAAGTTGATTTCTTTTTATGTTTCCTTAAGTTTATACACGAATAAGCTTTAAGATCCTTGTTCTTATTGGCTTACTTGTTGATTTAGCTTATTTACTTTTTATAAGTTTTTATGAAAAGTTCATCTTTTTATTGATTCGATTTAAAAGTTGTTTATTTTTAGTTTAGATAAGTTGTCATTCGAGCTTATTTGATCCGATCTTTATTAGATTCGTTTTAGTTTAGTGATAAGCTTTTTCATAGCTTATTGCTAGCTTTTATTTTCGGATCAGCATAGTTTTCGGAAAGGGCAAAGCCCTTTTCCGATCGGGTATTCCGACCAAGTAGACCCCCCTTCATTCCGATCGAATGATCGGAAAAGGGTTTTGGAAGATTCCGACGGTGAGCAGTTTCTCCATATTCCGATTAGACTAAGCTTTTGGGTATTCCGATCTGTATGATTTTAGATATTCCGATTAGTATTCATTATCTGACTTTCCGATTACATCCTATTTTCCTTATTCCGATTGCATCATTTCATGTTATTCCGATCTGGACCTTTCCCCACATTCCGATTAGTCTAGTTTTCAAACATTCCGATTGGTTCCTTTTACAGCACATTCCGACAGCAAGCATTCCAGTTATTCCGATCACCATCCTCCTCAATATTCCGATCAAAGTGATCGGAATATATTCCGATTATTGCATTTTTCCCTTGTTCCAATTTGGTTGTTTTGATATATTCCGATCTTACTTTCTTTTAGTACTTTTCAACTAAGTTCATATTTTTACAAAGTTTTCCAAGTGTTAGTTTTTATTTAATGTTCAATTATTTTTCTAATTAAAATCTTTAAGTTTTCAAGCATTTACTTTTAAACTTGTCTTTTTAGTTTAAACTTTTAAAGTCTTTAATTTTACTCTTCGACGCTTAATTTCTTGTCATTAGTTTAAAATAGATAAACAAATCAACTCCTTTTTATTTAACCAAGAACAAATCATTCCACTTAGAGCCAAGATTAATTCGAGAGGATACCGAGAATTTATAGAACCCAGTGCAAATAGCTTGTATCAAAGATCTTTCAACGTTTGCAAACCTTTGTTGTTGTTTTGAAAATCATTTTGATTTTTGTTTGAAACTTGATTATTAGCCCCTTGATTACCATAGTTTCCTTAGTTGAAATTGTTTTTGAAACCAACTTGATTGTTGCGATAGTTGTTGTTTAGCATTTTGATTTGAACCAAAACCCGGTGGAGTCAATTGATTAGAGCGGGTAACTTGACCGTTTTGGTTGTAATTTCCCGTGGCCGCGTAGGCACTCGAAGTGTTACCACCGTTGGTAATGCACTCGGAGAAATCATGACCTCCACCACAATACATGCACGAAACCTCAACCGCTTTAGCCGTAGCGGGAGCACTTGGTTCACCAACTTTAAACTCAATCAAAAGTCCTTTTAGCTTATCAAAAATCTTGTTTTCCAAGTTCGCCTCAATTTGGCAAGCATCGATGGTAGTAGACAAAGAAGGTGAAGCCGAAGACGAAGACGAAGCCTTACGAACACTAGACGTGCTACAAGGACTATACACCTTAGATCTATTCTCAGTTATCACCAAAGCTTCCTCAACCGTTTTACACAAAAAATTACCACCCGCGGCGGCATTAAGATAATCCCTCTCATGATCATTAAGTCCATTGTAAAACGTGTCAATTTGATGCAAGTCGGAAAAACCGTGATGAGGACATTCATGTAACATTTCCTTAAACCTAGTCCAAGCCGTTGAAAAACTTTCATTAAATTCTTGTGAAAACTTTGAAATCTCGTTTTTCAAGTGCGTAGTCTTAGAGGGCGGAAAAAATTGGTTCACAAACTTAGACACGAGATCCTTCCACGTCAATATAGAATTGGGTGGCTCTTTCTCTAACCAAATTTTAGCGGGCCCCGCTAAGGAATACGGAAAAAGCATCATCTTAATCGAGTCATTCGAGACATCCTTAAACTTGCAAGTGGCGGTAAGACGATTGAATTGGCGGATATGGTTGTGTGGATTGTCCTTCTCATCACCATGGAATTTGTTGTTTTGGATCATCGACAACAAACCCGTTTTCACCTCAAAATTCTCCGCAAGGATAGCGGGAATCACAATAGCCTCTCCATAACCCTCGGTGGGTGCTTGAAGTAACTCAATCATAGTTCGATTCGCCATGGTTGGTGCTTCTCTTACAATAGGTTCGTCAATAGGAGACTCCTCACTAGAAATATTGGGAGTGGGAGTTTTGTTCTTTCGTTTATGTGCACGTCTTGCTTGATTACGAGTTAGCATAAACGTCACGTACAATGAGGGGACGAGCAAAGAAGATTCTTTTTGGTGTTTTGTATTTTTTTTTCAATTTTTTTGTGGTTTTGATTGTATTAACCTTTTTGGATTTTGGTGAATGTATTAAGTAGACACAAATCTACAAATCTCCTCCTTACTCAAATCTCTTGATTAAAGAAGCCTCAAGGAATGAAAACGATCACGTGAAGTGGACGCCTTCGATGACTTTAGAACGTTGGTGGAACACCAAAACGTTCAAGAGGGTTTAATCAATTGAAACCAAGAAAATATATATGATACTTAGTAATACTTTGGGCGGCAAAACCCTCGATTAGCTCTCAAAATCAAATACTCACAAGCAAGCGAGGAAACGAGGCGGCGTAAAGCACTTAAGAGCCTTTTTCCTTAGGATATATTTTATAATATCCGCCTTATACCCACCTTATAGTTTGTATTTTCAAAATTGAGCCTCACGAAAGTATTTATCTATTTTTGCCTTTTTTCTTTGGTTTGAGATTCGAATACAATGATTAGGTAATGACCTCCCAAGTCAAGGTTGTGATTTCTCACGTATTTGGAGTACTTGTGAATTTATTGTTCTACGTATACAATATAGTAATAGTATTCACACAAAAATCGAAAACCGATAATACGTATTAGTAGAGTGCTACTAATACAAATACTATTTTGGTTAGTATATAAAAACAACAATTCCAAATCAAAACACAACACGCCTCCCCGGCAGCGGTGCCAAAATGATAGTTGAGTTTTTGTGTACCCTTTAAGAAAAGAGTACCAAAATAGGGTAAGCACGACGATTTAGGAAAACCGTGCACAAATGACCCTAAAATGAGTTCGTTCTCAAGGAGGCTAAGGTGTTATGTGTGTAATGATTTGGATTAACTTTGTGATTATTTTTGTGAGAAAGAAAAATAGAAATGGGATAAGAAGAGAATGACGGTTACGATGTCGAATTAAACTAAGACGAAAAAGGTGTAAACGTAAAACCGTAAAAAGCACCAAAATTAAAATTTTACCCTAAAAATTACCAAAAATCAGTAAAAATCCACTAAAATATTCTAAGAGTTTACAAAAAATCCAAACTCGCCAAAACCTTTTAATTAATTAAATAATGACTTTTTAATGCTAATTAAAGCCCTAAAAATCAATATTAACTATTAAAAAGTCCAAAACAAGATTTTAAAGTTTGTATACCTCAAGAATACCCTAATTAAGCTAAAAAGTATTTTTCAAAATTTTAAAACCACTAAAAACTATTTTTAAACAATTAAAAACTATTAAAATCAATTAAAACTTAAATTAATTCTAGAAAATAACTAAAAGACCCTAAAAGTATTTGGAAAGTTGCAAAATTCCTAATTAAGTGTCTACAATCTCGGAAAAATATAAAAACTTAGAAAATCAGACTTTTAATTTTTAACAATAAAATAATATTAAAATATTATTAAAAATACAAAAATCATAAAAAATTCTAAAAACTTGCAAACTAGCTTAATTTAACCTAAGTAATACAGAAATGAAAGTGAAATTACCTAAATACCCTTAATGGGCCTAGAAATGGGCTAAACCCAAAACAGATCACTTAATGGGCTAAATTGGGCCCAAAATGAAAAAGTGTCCAAAATAAGCCCAAAAAGCACTACTTGACTCAAAATTTGATTTTAAAAAACTTTTTCCAAAGGCTCAAAAGCTGAAAGTGTGAAATAAGCGAGCTTATACCAAACAACTTATTCTTAATGGATTTTTTGGCCCATTAAGCTATAAGCTAATGCCATAAGCTAAAATTAGACACACAAGCTTCTTTCGTCCTAAATAAGACTTCTGTAAAAAGAAATTTGAAATAATCCCAAGGAATAAGCCTGAAAATGCAATAAGCAATCTACGAAAACGACAAAATAGTCGTTTTTGAGTTCTAGGCCACCCCAAAAGCTGATTCAAGTTTCTAAAGCTTTTAAATGACTTCAATAAGCTAAATCAACAAAAAGTTTTCAAATAAGTTGACTCAATAAGCTGGAAAAAGCAAATAAGCACTTATAAAAAAGTCAAATAAGTTAGTTTTCTAGCAAAAAGTCAAAGTCAAAGTCCAATAAGCTCCAGTCTAATCAAATGGGTCAAATAATGAAAATCTATCACACAAAATAAGTTGTTGCAGGTCTGGATAAGCTAAAATAGCTTATTGATAAGCTGATGACAAATTAACACTAGAAGGGGCTAGTTTTGGGTGTTGAGCAGTGGAAACTTTTTCCACTGCTTGACTTGTTTGACTTTTTGTGTTTAGTGAACTTTTTTTGAGATTTAGATTACACAAAGGCACCCAAATGATCTTTGGATCATAAGGAGTCAATAACAATCAATAAATCACAAACACAATCACCCAATTGATACAGTTTAATCAATAAAGCACCAGATCTAGCACAGACATGAACAAATAAGCAGAACAGGTTCAATAAGCACTTAGAGCAATATTCAGCCAGCCAAACTCAACCAAATGCATACACAAGCTATTATAAACTCAACTAAACAAGTCTAAATAGGTTTCTTGCAATGATTCAACGTATTAAGCAAGATTCAAGCACCTTAAGTTACTGATGAACACAAGAACATGCAGTTTTACACTTTGCTGATGTATTTGACCAACAAGCCAGATTCAAACCTCAAGATCTATCAAATAAGTTATAATAATGATGTTTTAACAACTTTCAACCCTAAGCATGCACAAATACTAGATTTCACCAAAATCTTAGGTCAAAAATAGTTAAACTTAACAAGTTATAGCAGATTATTTGATTCAAGGTTTCAAACCCAAAAACTTGCAGCAAAACACTCTCAACCAAGCATATATCAGATATAGAGCACAAACACAAACTTTCCACAACACAATAACAAGATTCAAACTTAAACAGGTAGTCCCAAACACCCCTTTATCTTTTCAAATCAAATTTTAAACAAGAAAAAGTGTGATTCAGTTTACCCAATGATCAATCTAGCATATAAACAACATTATCATGCAAGACTAAGCAGATTCAAGCCAAGAAAACAACAAGAACAACAGTAGAGCACAAATCCACAAAAAATCCAATTTTTATCAGATTTTCAAGGTTTCAAGACAAACCTCATGGATGTACATCCACAACCATGAATTTATGAGCTTATGTGCTAGCAAGAACAAGCACAAGCTTCCAATAACAACCCTGTTAAGATTCAACAAGGTTAGAAGCAGAAATCAAAAATAGAAAGGTGACTTTTTGGAAAATAAACTTGATTGATGCAACCTTGTTACCCCACACTTGATTATCCCCAAGTTATAAGCCTCACCACACCTTAATATCACAATTAGGATGCTATGATCAGCCCTATAACCCAAGAATTCCAAGGTTTGAACAAGAACTTAGCAAAATATCAAATTTTGATCCAATGTGTAATTTCTTACACAAGGTTTAAAAAAAGTTTTAAGGTCCAATTACAGTTAACAAATATCATAAACAAGCTCAAAATAAAGTGGCACTTGGTCTTTCTTCAACAAAACTCAACACACCTTCATTAATTGAAAAGAGGATTTACAAGTAGTTGAACAAGGAAAAACCAAAAAGCAAACTGCAAATGTTGCACCCTAATGCCTTTATATAGGCTACATGGAGTAGTTAAGAGCTAAAACACGTAAACCCTAAAGCTGTGAAGTCCCCAATTTGACCTTTGAAAATTTGAATATCTTGAAGATCATGTGACATTTCTTGGCTGTTTGCATGAGTTGGTAGATGAAAAGTTGATCAAAGGGCTCACAAAGAAGCTTAAAATGAAAGTTGAATGAGGATGGTTGGATAGCTGTCAACTTTTTGGCGTTTTGTTCTTCCTTGGTGCAGGGGAATCTTGTGTGGGACTAGGGAGTGAGGTGGCAGGTGTTTTTAAGGTTGGGTTGTGTTAATATGATCATCAATCACTAATCTGCACAATATTAAGGTTTAATTACAAGTAATTAAGAAAGCCCCAATTTGTGTTCTTGGCAAATAATTAAGTGTTTGATCCGGATTATTGTGGGATTTATTTAAATTTGGTGTTAGGGCGCCAAGATTAATTAAGTATTCAATTTGGTGAGTGGAGGGTGATGTGGAAGAAGGGTGAAATGTGATTGGTGGAGAGGTGGTAGTGGGGCACGTGTCACCCCACTACTGGTTAAGGTAAGTATTGTGTCTGCCCCTTTTGGTCCTTCACTTCTTTCTCTCTTGTCACTTCAGTTTAAATAGCCATCAACGCCAAAACTCTTCCTAAAAACTTTTGCCTTTTTACACTTTTGCCCCAAAAACTTTTGTAAAATGATTTCAGGGGTAATTCTTGCCAATCTTGGATTCTTGAAGGACTGGTTTGGCATTTTCTTCAAAGATAATGGTCTAAACTTGTATGATTGACATTTTGGAGGACTGAAATTGTCAAATCATGTTTGATGAGGGACCATTTTTGCCAAATCTTCAAAGTCAATGGTCTTTTTGGTAATTTTGGGATTTTCAAAGGACCAGACTTGTAATTTCTTGTGCTTTGAAGGACTTCATGATATATTTGACTTTGTGGAGGATAATGGTTGACAATTTATCCTTGTTGAGGGGCTAAACTTGTCAATTCTTCAAAGTAGAGGGCCCTTTTTGTAAATTTGACAAACTTTAGGGACCAATCTTGTAATTATGAAGATACAAGGGTATAAAGTGTCAATTCTTCCATATTGGAGGACCCTTCTTCATAATTCTTCAAGTCTTCAAGGGTTTTCTTGGGAAAATTCTTCATTAGGGCTTGGTTCATTGTGCGGCTTCGTTTCTCGTGTTCGTTTTTGCATGATTCTTGTGATCTTTTGTCATTTTCTCAATATCCGTACCTAAAATACACAAGCAACAAACACAAGCATATATATGGGTATTTTGATGATATTTAATGCATTTTAAGCCCTTTTTGGACGATGAGACTATGTATAAAAGCAGTCTCATCAGTGGTTGATGATCTTGAAGATAAATTTGGTGTTCCTCAAGGTGTTGTCATCCAAAAACAAGTTATAGTCTTGGTTGGTAAACAAGATCATCCTTTCCATTTTCTTTGTTATTTTTGTAAAGATCAAATGTATTTTATTTCCTATTGTATATGAATATGATGAATATATGATGATAAAAATATTGGTGGGGATCAAATGTTGATAAACATGGTTAAAAAGATAGAAAATCATATGTAAAAAGGTTAAAATCTTGCTTAATAAGTTGGCTGTATAAAAACAGTAACTAACCAAATGATTAACTGATAAAATGTCATAGTGGAATCAATATACAGTAAGTATTAGGTCTTATACACATGTGAGAGTTGGCCATGCAATGGAATCATTATAATGAGTGAGATATGATCAAACAAAATTAGTGTATCAATCTGAATAGTCTATTTTGTGAGGACTGTTAGGGATACTTAGACTTGGATTGAGCAGTATCTAAAACTAAGTTATTTGTAAGAAATAATATGAAGTTTATGTCATCCAAAAATGAACTTCTATCTCCTTGTAGAACTCAAGATATGACAAAAATGGTGAAAGTGAAACTAAAAATAAGATTTTGTGAAAGTAAAGTTTAATAGTATTACAATAACACTCAAATAAATATAGTATAAAATATAAATAAAAACCCACTAACTTATATATTAAATTTAATGATAAATAAATGGATATTTTATAAAAATGGTATTTTGATAAGTTTTATAAGTTATAAAACTATAAACATGATTTTTACGTCTTTTAGGCTAATACCGTAAAATTAACGTTTTTCGTCAATTAAAACATAGACGGTCGGACCCGTCTAATGTAAACTTTTTATAGCTCATATACTGATATATAAGTACCTATTACAAGTGAAAAACGATAAAACCCGAACTATATAACATATAGACATTAACGGGCCAAGTTAGCCTTATTGGACTATTAATCCAACTAATTTGGCTAAACACTTATAAACTTACTTATTGGGCTTAACCCACTTGGGCCTAACATGTAAAGTACAATACTGATATTAAAAGTGTAAAATGGACTAATATAAGTTAATGGGCTTATAATGGGCTTAATGGGCCTTGATAAGTAAATAAGATGAACTAGTGAAACTAGTATAAAAGTTACCAATACATAACACCAAAATGAGTAAATGAGAATGTATAAACCCACTTGATCATCATCATATGTATAAAATCATCATATGTATACACAATTGTTATTTTTATAAAGTCATTGGACAAAAGTCTAAGACTGATTATTATTAATATAGGTTTCCGTGACCGAAGCACGCCCGTAGCCGATAATCCGCCTTTCATTATCAATGTGAGTTCATAGCCTCGCACTCTTTTAAATGTTTTATAAAATGATTTGTAAACCCACGAGGGAGATAACATGCTAGTTTTGATAAAAATAGAACACAAGTAGTCCCGATGTTATGCTTAATGATATGGACCCGAATGATGCTATGACACAATAAACGAGATAAAAAGGATTATTAGTAGTTAGGTTATGTCACTTAAAGTCCCATTAGCATGTATTGTGAACTACCGGGATTTGGTAGACGCTTATGCATATGATAGTACTATTTGGAGACGATCACCCCAGTTCGCGCCTTGACGGTTGATCCCCGTCGTACCACATTGATTGGTAAGCGAATTTATGTATGAGAAGATTTACATAGCGTGATTTTTGTGACGACACGCTAACTTAGATGGGAAAATTGTTTGTCGGGTTCGCGGCCCGTTGTTTGTGATAGTAAGGTAACAATGTCATGCGGCTAATAATAATCCAAATGAATCCAATGTAATCTAAATATCCGATATGATACGATGCAAATAACGATAATAATATTACCTATAATGGTAATATTGAGACTACAGTCTCATGGACAGTTTAAGATGTATGCTTTGCTTCATATATTACCTGACTAGCAATACGAGGACTTACTTCTGATATTATACTTGTGTTCTGATTTCAACGATTTTTTATATCATGGTTTTATTAAACTCTATGAATTCACTCGGCATTCGCTGATACGATTTTCGCATGTTTTTATCTCAGGTGCTTGAAGGTAATTCGGATGGAGATCGACTCTGATGGCCCACATAATAATAAAACTGTTCATTCGATCTATGATTTGTAAACTTAATGACATGTATAATTTGGGACATGTTGTACACTTGAAACTTTTATTTCGAATGAATGTATGTTAAACCTTGTACAACCATTTTTATGTGTTGTCTATAATTGGAGTTATTGTGCTATCCTGTAACACTCTAAAGACTCTTCCGCTATACCGATATGAAATTTTGAGAGTGTTACAGTTTGGTACCAGAGCTCTCGTTATATAGAACGAAAGATTTTAATAACCAAGGTTTTAAACAAAACTTTTCAAAATATTTTAACTATAAACATTTGAGAAAATATTTGAAAAATCTTTTGACTATAACGGTGCCAAAGATCTCCGACGTTACCAAAAAGCCTTATTGAGAAGATATATATAATTTAATTTATATATATGTATATATCGTGGTTTCAGTATGTAACTGTTTAATAAGTATGTTATGCTAATACGAGATATATATAAATGCAGATTGTCATGGCTGACCCTAATATTCCTGTAGAGAACCATGTTATTCCCGAACCTAATGTAGATGATAACCCTTATTTAGAATTAGTGGATTATGATGTAATTGAGGATATAGTTGATGATGAGGAGGAACCATTTGAGGATCCCGAGCCCGAGATAGGACTAGGAGATCAGATTGCCCCTCAGGTTGATATGGTAGAGAATGAGATTGATAATGTTGGTATTGAGAATAATGATGAGATTGGGATAGATAATGTAGATAATGAGGATGACGACGAGGATGTCGAGGAGGATATAGGTATAGATGATGAGGTTGATGACGGTGATGAGGCTGAGCTTATTTACCCTTATGATGTTCCGGAGGGCGAGCCCTTACCCCCTCCAGTTTATTGGTCTGATTCTGAGATTGAGCTACTTAGAGATGAATTGTCTGAATCGTCTGAATCTGATTCTGAATCAGAGGATGATGAGGATGATGATGCACCCGATAGTACTGATGGTATTGGTACTCGTAGACATGTGATAGGAGAGTCGTCTAGGGTTCGAGAGGCTACTCATATTGATGGTCTTACACCTTGTGCCTTGAGACGTGATTTAGATGCTTCCCGTGCTTAGAGTAGTATGACAGAGGTTGGATTAGGTGTTGTTCAGACTCATGTTGCTTATTTGGAGTCGAAGACTAAGGTTGGTGAGAAAGAGCGGGAATTGCTTAATTTGGATTTGACTGATGTAGAGCGTGGTTTGAATGAGGCTTTTAGGAGGTTATCTGTGTTAGAAAGTAGTGAGTTTGCTGCAATGAAGAAAAAGGTGAATACTATAGATATTCAGTTGAGTGTAGCTCGTGCGATGCGTGAGAAAGCTGAGAAAGAGTTGAACATATTTGTTGGTTGGAATAGTAGATTTTATGCTGATATGGTTGAAAGAGGAGTGATCCGTAAGCGCCTAGCTGAAGATGTGTCTTGTGATCGTCCGACAAAGATACAGAAGACGATGGATGATGGACCATCTGGCGGTTCTCAGTAGACCAGTCTATCTTTAGTAGTGACCTTTGTATCTTTTGTACCTTTTGTAACTTTGACTGAACCGACTTATTAGTTAGTAGATCTGGCACAAATTTTGAGTATGTATAGTGCTAGAAACTTTGATATGGAATGTAATTAAGACAATGCTTTTGTTTCAAATCCAATGAAATATGTATCTTGTCTTGAATTCCATATTGTGCCTTATTTGTATCTTGATTATGAATTCAATCCATCTTATATGAATCCCTTGTTGGGTGAATGCTTAATACTTTGAAATTGTGAAATTATAGAACCATGCCGCCCAAGAAAGCTGTGACTGAGGATGATGTACGTAGGATTATTGCGGAGCAAGTTACCGCATCTATGACTGAATTTATAGCAAATGCTAGAAATGGAGCTGGCGGTAGTGGAGTTGGCGGTAGTGGAGCTGGCGGTAGTGGAATTGGTGGTACTAATGTGAATGTAAATGCTAATAATGTGAATGCTAATGCTGGAGGAAATGTAGGAGGACTTGGAATTAATGCACCTGAAGTAGGTTGTTGTACTTATGTGACGTTCATGAAGTGTGAACCTCTACCTTTTAATGGAACTGAAGGTGCTGTAGGATTAAGCCAGTGGATTGAGAAGATTGAGTCGGTGTTTCGGATTAGTAAGTGTAAGGAGGAAGATAAGGTGACTTTTGCTATGGCTACTCTTAAAGGTCGTGCGTTGACTTGGTGGAACGGGAGAATTGCTTTCATGGGTATTGATGTTGCTAATGCTACTCCTTGGGCTGAAATTAAGAAGTGGATGACTTTGGAGTTCTGTCCCCGTAGTGTGATCATTAGGTTAGAACAAGAGTTGATTCATCTGACAAAGAAAGGTGTGGACATTGATAGCTACACAAACCGATTCCATGAGTTGGCCTTGCTGTGTCCTCGATTGGTGGAACCCGAAGAGATCCGAATTGAGCAATATATTAAAGGGTTGACCAAGAATATCCGGGGGGGACGTGACATCATCGAAACCACTGACCATTGATGATGCTGTTTGAATGGCTTACCAACTCATTGGGCAGATAATTCAGGATAGGGAAGATGAAGCACGTACTGGTGAGAAAAGAAAGGGTGATGGCGATCGTGTAGATAGAGGTGATAATAAGAAGAATTTCAATCACCGTCAGAACCAGAGAAAGGGGAATGCAAATGCTCTTACCAACAACACACCGCGAAATGATGAAAGATGTCCTAAGTTTGGCAACAAGAGGCATGCTGGCGACTACTGGAAGTGCCAAAATTGCGGAAAGCTTGGACACAAAGTTAAAAGGTGTAAGAAGGGAATCATTTGCTTCAACTATAACGAAGAGGGTCATAAGAAATCGGATTGCCCTAAGTTGAAAGCGACTGTACCTGGAAAAAACCCACAGGGTGGTGCTTATCAACTTGGAACAGTCGAGGTGAAGAAAGAGGATCCGAATGTCGTTACTGGTACGTTTTTACTCAACAATCATTATGCTGTTGCTTTATTTGACTCGGGTGCTGATAGGAGCTTTGTATCCACTAAATTTAGTGCCCTTATTGACATTGAACCTGTTGAGATAAATACCATTTACGAGGTGGAATTGGCTGATGGTAAATTAGTGAAAACTAATAAGCTATTAGAAGGATGCTCTCTAAATCTCTTAAACTATTCATTTCCAATTGATTTGATGCTGATAGAATTAGGTAGTTTTGATATTATTATTGGTATGGATTGGTTGTCGTTGAATAATGCTACTATTTTATGTGGAGAAGAGAAGGTTAAGATTCCTCTTAGGAATATGACGTTAGTAATTGATGGTAATCGAGGTGAATCCCGTTTCAAAAGCGTTTCATGTATTAAAGTCCAAAAGTACATCAGGAACGGTTGCGAGTTATTCTTAGCTCAAGTGACCGGGAATGAGTCTAAGGAGAAACGATTGGAAGATGTACCTATTATCTGTGAATTTCCTGAGGTATTTCCTAAAGAATTACCCGGACTTCCACCGATAAGGAAAGTTGAGTTTCGAATCGATTTAATTCCTGGTGCTGCACCGGTGGCACGTGCGCCATACCGATTAACACCTTCTGAATTAAAGGAATTATCTGAACAACTTAAGGAGTTGTCTGATAAAGGTTTTATTCGACCGAGCTCGTCGCCTTGGGGAGCTCAAGTCTTGTTCGTTAAGAAGAAGGATGGATCTTTCCGTATGTGCATTCATTATAGGGAACTAAATAAGTTGACGATTAAAAATCGATATCCTTTACCAAGGATTGATGATTTGTTTGATCAACTACAAGGATCTAGTGTGTATTCTAAGATAGACTTGCGGTCTGGATATCACCAACTTCGCGTCCGTGAAGAAGATATTCCTATAACTGCATTTAGAACTCGTTATGGACACTATGAATTTCAAGTAATGCCATTCGGGTTAACTAACGCACCTGCAGTTTTCATGGATTTAATGAATCGAGTGTGAAAACCCTACTTGGACAAATTTGTGATTGTGTTTATTGACGATATTCTAATCTATTCTAAGAATAAAGATGAACATGGAGAACATTTAAGGATTATCTTGAGTTTGTTAAAGGATGAAAGGTTGTATGCTAAGTTTTCAAAATGTGATTTTTGGTTAGATTCTGTGCAATTTCTTGGTCATGTGATTAACAAGGATGGAATTCATGTTGATCCTGCAAAGGTTGAAGCTATTAAGAATTGGTCTGCACCGACAACGCCAACGGAAGTGCGATAGTTCTTAGGATTGGCTGGCTATTATAGGCGATTCATTAAAGAATTTTCTTTAATAGCTAAACCCTTGACTAAGCTTACCCAGAAGAATAAACCTTTCGTTTGGGGAAGTGATGAAGATGGAGCATTTCAGATATTGAAGCAAAAATTATGTAGTGCGCCAATTCTATCCTTACCCGACGAGAGTGAAGATTTTGTAGTATATTGTGATGCATCTCTTAGAGGTTATGGAGTTGTTTTCATGCAGCAAGAAAAAGTAATAGCTTATGCTTCTAGGCAATTAAGGAAGAATGAGGAGAATTACACTACTCATGATCTTGAGTTAGGATCTGTAGTCTATGCTCTTAGGTTGTGGATACATTATCTGTATGGCACCAAGTGTACGGTATTCACCAATCACAAAAGCCTACAGTATATTCTTGATCAAAAGGAATTGAACATGAGGCAACAAAGATGGATAGAGTTGTTAAGTGATTATGATTGTGATATAAAATATCACCCAGGAAAAGCCAATGTTGTTGCCGATGCATTAAGCAGAAAAGATAGAGAGCCTATCAGGGTACGTTCTCTAGTCTTGACCCTGCACAATAATTTGCCTGAGAAAATTAGAAATGCGCAAATAGCAGCTTGTAAGAAGGAAAATTTTGTTAATGAAGGGTTCCGAGGAGAAGGAGATCCTTTAGAGGTTAAAGCTGATGGAGTGAAATGCTTAAGAGGTCGTATGTGGATACCTAAGTTTGGAGGCTTAAGAGATTTGATTGTGTTAGAATCCCACAAATCTAAATATTCCATTCATCCTAGATCTGATACAATGTATCATGATTTGAAGAAGTTGTACTGGTGGCCGAATATGAAAGCAGAAATTGCTATGTATGTTCTTCAATGCTTGACTTGTGCTAGAGTCAAAGCTGAACATCAAAATCCATCAGGACTACTTCAACAGCCAAATATTCCTGAATGGAAGTGGGAGCGAATTACGATGGACTTTATCACCAAGCTTCCTAGAACATCATCTGGAAATAACTCGATTTGGGTCATTGTCGATAGACTGACCAAATCAGCACACTTCATTCCGGTTAAAGAGCAGTTCTCACTGGATAAGTTGACTCGTATTTATCTTGAGAATGTTGTATGCAAGCATGGAGTGCCTGTAACGATCATTTCAGATCGAGATCCTAGATTCGCATCGAATTTTTGGAAATCTCTCCAAAGATCTTTGGGAACGAATCTCGACATAAGCACTGCTTATCACCCCCAGACTGATGGGCAGAGTGAAAGGACGATACAAACACTAGAAGATATGTTGAGAGCTTGTGTGATAGATTTTGGTAAGAATTAGGATAAACATTTGCCTTTAGCAGAGTTTTCATATAACAATAGTTACCATGCTAGTATTAAGGCTGCACCGTTTGAAGCTTTGTATAGTAGGAAGTGTAGATCTCCTGTATGTTGGAGTGAAGTTGGGGATACCCAGCTCACGGGACCGGCATTGATCCGGGAGACTACGGAGATGATAGTTCAGATTAAGAATAGGCTGTTGACTGCCCGTAGTAGACAGAAAAGTTACGCGGATGTGCGGCAGAAACCGATGGAGTTTGAAGTGGGTGACCGAGTAATGTTGAATGTATCGCCATGGAAAGGCGTTATAAGAATTGGAAAGCGAGGGAAATTGAATCCCCGCTATATTGGACCCTTTAAGATTTTATCTAGAGTAGGTCCGGTGGCTTACAACGTAGAGTTACCCCCAGAACTTCATGGTGTTCACAACACATTCCATGTATCTAATCTGAATAAATGTTTAGCAGTGAGTGATGAGAAAATTTTGTTGGATAAGGTTCGAATAGATGAGAAGTTGCATTTTATCGAAGAACCCGTAGAGGTTATGGATCGTGAGGTAAAGCAACTGAAACAAAGTCGGATACCTATTGTCAAGATCCGATGGAATTCAAAGCATGGACCGGAATTTACATGGGAACGAGAGGATGGAATGTGGAAGAAATATCCGCAACTCTTTGATTTCAATAAGAAACGGACATCAAAATGAAATGTATCACGAGGACGTTCATCCCTTTTAGGAGGAAAAGCTATGACAATCTAACATTTTCAGGCAGTAAATTATTTTCTCTTATAATATTTTGAAACTTATTTTTGTGTTGGTTGATGAACTCACAATTTACGGATTTAAATTTGGGCTTACGTGCATAATTTAACGTCCTTTACGACTAAACCGGAAACCTTAGGATTACTTATTTACGTTTTTTAACTCCGTTTTGATGAGACAAGTTTTATTAGATTCGTTTTGTGCCGTTGATTCATAATTTATGAAAATGTTTTTCGTAAAACGACCCGAGGGCACGCAAATCGAGGAAACTAGAATCGAGGAATACCCATAAATTAGTGGGATGAGACAAAACAAGTTTTTCCCCACCCGACTCAAAAGGGACGGCTAAACCATGACACCACACCTCATGAGGTGTCAAAATTATAACTAACAAGTATATACTTGTTAGCTTAAGCTTAACAAGTAAGCTATCAAACCACCAAAACCATTTACAACCAAACCATTTACACATATCAACACATGAAAACTACTCTCAAAACTCTCTCATCCTCTCACCTTTGCCGTCGCATATCAAGATCAAACACCCCCATTTGATCAGTTTTAGCCATAAACTTTGTGTTATCTACACATATAATGAAGAACCCTTAAAGCCTTGTTGATTGGTGATCATTATAACATCAAAGGAGGTGATTTGCTTGTGTCCTAGGGCTGATTTCTCAACAACTATTCTTGATGGTTGATGATCTTTAAGACAAATTTGGTGTACCTCTAGGTGTTGTCATCCAAAAACAAGTTATAGTCTTGGTTGGTAAACAAGATCATCCTTTCCATTTTCTTTGTTATTTTGGTAAAGATCAAATGTATTTTCTTTCCTATTGTATATGTATATGATGAATATATGATGATAAAAATGTTGTGTGGGGATCAAGTGTTGATAAACATGGTTAAAAAGATAGAAAACCATATGTAAAAAGGTTAAAATCTTGCTTAATAAGTTGGCTGTATAAAAACAGTAACTAACCAAATGATAAACTGATAAAATGGCATAGTGGAATCAATATACAGTAGGTATTAGGTCTTATACACATGTGAGAGTTGGCCATGCAATGGAATCATGATAATGAGTGAGATATGATCAAAACAAAATTAGTGTATCAATCTGAATAGTCTGTTTTGTGAGGACTGTTAGGTATACTTAGACTTGGATTGAGCAGTAGCTAAAACTAAGTTATTTGTAACACATAATATGAAGTTCATGTAATCCAAAAATGATCTTCTATTGTAGAACTCAAGATATGATAAAAATGGTGAAAGTGAAACTAAAAATCAGATTTTGTGAAATTAAAGTTTAATAGTATTATAATAGCAGTCAAATAAATATAGTATAAAATGTAAATAAAAACCCACTAACTTATATATTACATTTATATAAATGTGTACAATGATAAATAAATGGAAATTTTATAAAAATGGTAGTTTGATAAGTTTTATAAGTTATAAACCTATAAACATGATTTTTACGTCTTTTCGGCTAATACCGTAAAGTTAACGTTTTTCGTCAATTAAAACTTAGACGGTCGGACCCGTCTAATGTAAAATTTTTATAACTCATATACTGATATATAAGTACCTATTACAAGTGAAAACCGATAAAACCCGAACTATATAACATATGGACATTAACGGGCCAAGTTAGCCTTATTGGACTATTAATCCAACTAATGTGGCTAAACACTTATAAACTTACTTATTGGGATTAACCCACTTGGGCCTAACATGTAAAGATTAAAAGTGTAAAATAGACTAATATAAGGTAATGGGCTTATAATGGGCTTAATGGGCCTTGATAAATAAATAAGATGAACTAGTGAAACTAGTATAAAAGTTACCAATACATAACACTAAAATTAGTAAATGAGAATGTATAAACCCACTTGATCATCATCATATGTATAAAATCATCATATGTATACATAATTGTTATTTTTATAATGTCATTGGACAAAAGTCTAAGAGCGATTATTATTTATATAGGTTTCCGTGACCGAAGCACTCCCGTAGCCGATAATCCGCCTTTCATTATCAATGTGAGTTCATAGCCTCGCACTCTTTTAAATGTTTATAAAATGATTTGTAAACCCGCGAGGGAGATAACATGCTAGTTTTTGATAAAAATAGAACACAAATAGTCCCGATGGTATGCTTAATGATACGGACCCGAATGATGCTATGACCCAATAAACGAGATAAAAAGGATTATTAGTAGTTAGGTTATGTCACTTAAAGTCCCATTAGCATGAATTCTGAACTACCAGGATTTGGTAGACGCTTATGCATATGATAGTACTATTTGGGGACGATCACCCCAGTTCGCGCCTTGACGGTTGATCCCCGTCGTACCACATTGATTGCTAAACGAATTTATGTATGAGAAGATTTACATAGCGTGATTTTGTGACGACACTATAACTTAGATGGGCAAATTGTTTGTCAGGTTCGCGGCCCGTTGTTTGTGATAGTAGGTAACAATGTCATGCGGCTAATAATAATCCAAATGAATCCAATATAATCTAAATATCCGATATGATACGATGCAAGTAACGATAATAATATTACCTATAATGGTAATATTGAGACTACGGTCTCATGGACGGTTTAAGATGTATGCTTTGCTTCATATATTGCCTGACTAGCAATACGAGGACTTACTTCTGATATTATACTTGTGTTCTGATTTCAACGATTGTTTTATATCACGGTTTTATTAAACTCTATGAACTCACTCGGCATTCGCGCATGTTTTTATCTCAGGTGCTTGAAGGTAATTCGGATGGAGATCGACTCTGATGGCCCACATAATAATAAAACTGTTCATTCGATCTATGATTTGTAAACTTAATGACCTGTATAATTTGGGACCTGTTGTACACTTGAAACTTTTATTTTGAATGAATGTATGTTAAACCTTGTACAACCATTTTTATGTGTTGTCTATGATTGGAGTTATTGTGCTATCCCGTAACACTCTAAAGACTCTTCCGCTGTATCGATATGAAATTTTGAGACTGTTACATATATATATATACTTTGTTTATTTTTCACGTGACACTGACTGATGAATACTGTATAAAACTAAGATTTCCGTTAACATTCATATATCCTAATATGAGAATTAATAAGTCACTTATCACTGGATAGATTTTATATTGCACAGAATGACAATTTTTCACATGCGAAAAAGTTAATAATCCGTTTGCTTTATAAATTGTTCACATGTGAAAAGCATATAAATGATATTGAACAAAGCTATCTAATTTTCAGGTATATCTTGAAACGATTCAGAAAAGCTTATCCAACATAACTTAAGATATGTATTATATAGAGTCAAGTTTAAAGGAAGGAATGTCGAGATATCCTGATAACAAGAAACTTCAAACGTTGCATGAAATGTTTTAGATGGTTTTGGATACAAGGGTCTAAAAAGAATCTAGATAAAGGATATAGGAGATGACATTGAAAAATGAGAGAATGTATCGACTGAGTCTGATGATGAAATTAACTCACAAAATATACAGTTCATTACCATAGCGAATAAAAAAAACAGAAACAGATTTTTGGTGATACTTATGGAGGATCATCTTCAATGTGGTGTGAGAATCAAAATGAATTGATTGATGATGAAATTGAGAAAGAAGAACCTGCTCTTAAGAAATCAGATCCTGCTACTGATTGTGTTTGGGAAACGCTTTTGAAAATTAAGAAAGACCATGAGATCAATAATGTTGATAAATCAATGACTGGAGATCAAGAAGACGATTCTATGTTTAGTGACGTAGTTGGTGATCTTAAGGTAGTTGAGGATGTTAATTTAGTTGAGGATGACAAAGTTGGTGAGCATACAAAGGTTGATCCTTCTGACACATTTGGGGTTGGAGCTGATTACACACTTGGGGGTGTATATGATAACAAAGTTGGTGATATGCCATCGGTAGAAAAAGAGCAAAGTATGGCAAAGAATGACGATGACAATCTAGGTGTCCATGATAATCTAGATGATAAGAATGAGAAAAACATAGTTGATGAGCATACACAGTCTGAGCCTGATTACGAATTTGCTGATGATAATATCAAGATTCAAGATTCTGTTGTTGAAACGACGTCAACAATTCCAAAAGATTCTGCTGATGATAATACACAGTTCGAGGCTGTTAACGAAGTTCATGATAATATGAAGATTCAAGATTCAGTTGTTAACAAAGTTGAAGCTATCAAATAAGTTTCGGATGAAAAAGTTGGTGAGCAAACACAGCTTTATGATGATGACAAAGAAAAGAAATATTCTCAAGATAATCTTCAAAATATGAATAAAAAAGAAACTGAATCTTTGAAAGATAACAAACCAAGTGACTCGAATGTGAAGAAAGATGTTATTCAGCCTTCACAGGTTGAGCCTTCCGAGACATTTTGGATTGGAGCTGATGAGGACATGTTGGTTAATGAAGTTCATGATAATATGAAGATTCAAGATTCAGTTGTTGATACGAGGTCAGCAATTCCAGAAGAAAGTGAAAAAAATTGTGATATGCTGAAGCTTAAAGATGACGAGAACAAAAAGAACAATTCTAAAGATAATCGTCAAGATATGAATGTAGAAGAAAATGAATCTTTGAAAGAAAATGAACCAAGTGACTCGAATGTGAAAAAAGATGTTGTTCAGCCTACACAGGTTGAGCCTTCTGAGACATTTTGGTGTGGAGATGATGAGGATGTGGGAAAAAGCTTCAAAGACAATCATACTGAAAATGAAGCATTGGAATCAACAAGATTGACCAATGAAGTTTCAGATGATAATGTCAAGATTCAAGATTCAGTTGATGTTACGAGCAAAGGAAATGAAGACGAGCTTAAAAAGGTTGGGACTTGTGATATGTCGTCGCTTGAAGACGATGAAAAGCATGAAAAATTTCTTGCAACAGCAAATCTTGGACAAACAAAGAATGATGTAGCAGACAATGAGACTGTTGAGCAAGTAACTGAAGGTTAAATTCATACAAATCCTTTAATATGTGATGAATATCAATTTCTGATATATGTAGTCTTAATAATTAATGTACAAACAATATGTATTCAGAATTATATATTCATCTCATGAATCAATATTAGTGTTTTGTTTTCATTATATTTGAATTACAACTTGATATATTTCACATGTGAAACAAAAAACAAATTAAGCATGTACAAAACAAATGTATGTTTTTCACATGTGAAAAACGTATGTTTTTTCACATGTGAAAAATGTATTTTCTTCTAAATGTGAAAAAAGTATTTTCTTTCACACGTGAAAGACAATATTCATTTTAACTCATACTTATTTTTGCAGGTACAGGACGTTTTGAATCAAGTTTGTATCAAGATGATAATGATGATTACACTGGTCCTGAACGAAAATCTCCTTTTGAGTTTTCTCCAGTAGATGTTAAGCAACCACTTAATGAATATGAAAAAATAGTTGTTGATACATTATTTACAATGAGAGGACCATAGTTGTAAGTTTCAAATTATTATTGACGTTTTTTTGTTATAATATAAAGATTTATTAAAACTAATGTTTGCTTATACAACTGTATACAGGGACCCAATATTTAAATCTCATATTGGCATTGAATCAAGCCATCTAGAAATGGAAACTTTAACGTCGACAATCTTGCTATCTGCATATGTAATTGATATTTGGGCAGATCTGTTAAACTACATTGAATACTTGCAAAAACAAGAGTCAGAAAGAAGATATTACTTTAAAATATCTGGAATTGTAAGAGATCTAATATATCCTAAACACATAATTTCATACTTACATAATACCTTTATCTATTATTAAAATTTCTTGTTTTGCATTTATGCAGGTGCCAGCATACTATATAAGCAAAGCAACAAAAGAGGAAAAGTTCAAAATGTTTAAACAAAAGATGAGTGAAACTTTTAATAACGACAAAACCGAAATGTCATTACAAAATTTGGCAATGGTATTTTTTAAATCTTTTTAAAATGTTTTGTGAATATTAATTCATATTCAAAATTATTAATGATACTTTTATTTCTTATGTATTGCAGGTTTTTTTCCTGTTTGTCACTCAAATCACATATATCTCATTTGTGTTGATTTTGAAAAGATTTCAATACATATTATTGACAATAGTGCAAATACAAGTGAACCCAATCATAAAAGATATTCTGGAATACCACAAGAAATTGTAAGTATTTCCAAATTATTCTTAAAATTTGAAAAATATGATCTCGTGTAGATTTTTATATTACTAACTAGTACAGATTATTCATTAAATGTGAAATAGGTTATAATTTTTTCTTTTATCTTTTTATTATTTGCAGAAGCAAGTTTTTGTTGAGTATCTACATGATGTAAAACACCCAAAAGCTGAAAATAATGAAAAAGCTGGTATAACAAGGATGCGTATGGAATGGAGGACTACTAGCAATTCAACTGATTGTGGTATATTTACTATGCTACATATGGAAACTTACACAAGAAGACAAAAACCTCGGAAATGTGGTCTATACAAAGAATAAAAAAACAGAAACAACAACTCAATTTACTGAGATCAAGATTTACTGCAAAAATTATTTTGTCTGACTTCAATTTATTAAAAAAAGATTTCTTAAAGTTGGTTGAAAAGTTTGAAAAGAAAGATGTCGAAGAGAGAAAGAAAATTATCGAGTCTGCTATTGCTAATAGGGAAGAACATGAATTAATTCCAGTAGCGGATTTTGATTCTGCTGAATAATATACAAAAGATCCAAATGAACAAGATGGTTGTTGCGTCACAGATTACGAATGATGAAGAGAAAATTTGAGGAGGATTATAAAAAGATGGAGGAGACATGTAGGTCTAATAGAAAGAGACCTGCAGAAGATATTCAAATTTCTTCCTAAAAACAACATATTTGTTATATAATTTTATTACATTAGTGTACGTGCATAATAGAAAATTTTTATGTTTGATTTATAGTTACAGAAATCTGTTTATGTTTTATAATTATAGATTGATTGAATAATTATTATACAAACACTTTTTCACATGTGAATCCACTTTTTTTATATTTGTTTTATTTTTTGCTAGTATATATATGCTAAAAAAACAAATATATAATAAACAACAAAATATATTAGAAGAATGTGTTTCTAGTATCTTTAAGATATGTTTTTGAATTAATTAAATTATTTTATATATTATTTATTTATTTAAAACTTTCACATGTGAAAAAATATTTAACATTTGTTATTCATTTTTTTAATAGTTTTTCTAAACTTATTGAGTACTAACATTAAAATTATAACCGTTTAGTTTCCTTTGATTGACTTCTGAATTAACAAAGTTTGTTTTTTTGTTGCTTTTTGGTTGCCATATTAGATAATTATACAATAAATGTAATGTTTTCCAATAAAACACACTCATAAATGTTTTCCAATAAATAGCTACTTTTTAGTTGCTCTCGTTAACCGTTCAATGTTTTAAAAAAATAAACTATTAATCTTCCATAAAATTTGTCTTCAAATAATTAAAGTAATTTTATTATTTTCATTATAATATTTAAAAAATATTTTACTAAAATGTGCACATGTGAAAAAATATTATTTTTGTCAAATGTTTTTCTTCTTTATAATTATTTTTTTCAAATTTCTAATTATTTCAATCAGAAAGTTCCTAGAGTAACAATTTTAATTTGTTATATATAGTTCTGAAACATTAAAGTTAGCATATATGACAGAATTATAAATTTATTATTAATGTTTCACATGTGAAAAAGAATCAAAATTTTAACATGTTAAAAAGATAACTGAAAAGAAAATCAGTCAGGCCCAAATTAAAAAGCCCAAATAGTTTTCTATAAATACATTATACCCAACTCCCAAGCATTCTAAAAACCTAAAAAACCCTTTTCAAACAGACGCCATATCTGAAAATGAAAAGAAATCAAAAAAATCCATCAAAAAATCGCAAATCAAAAAGATTAACCGGTAGAATAAGTGATTTACCGGAAGGTATACTTGTTGATATCATAACTCGTTTAGATTCAATAGAAGAGACTATTAGGACATGCATACTCTGCAAGAAATGGGAAAATCTTTGGCATCAGGTTAAAAATCTTGTTTTTGAATTTGATGAGTATACTATAAATTATGATAATATCTTTGATTTCTATATTTCTGTCGAAAAAATCTTAAAAGATAACAAGCAAACAAGAATCAACAAATTCAAACTTCATGTACCTTATTCGAAAGGATTGGATGTCAAATCCATTATACGTTACGCAATGAAGCGTAAAGTCAAAAACTTCGATATTGATCTTTGGGATTATAGTGCTTGCAATGACATTGTTTTGCATAGATTTTTTTTACAAATGTGACTCTTTTATTCATCTTAAATTGACTGAGAGTTACTTTGATAAATTGGATTCCATCCGATGGAAAAATCTAAAAACTTTGAGCATTACATATGGCTTTTTATATAAAGATTCACTTGAAATATTTTTGTCTGGAAGTCCACTTTTGGAATGTTTGGAATTGTTGGACTACTATAATGAGGAGCTGCTTGATATTACCAACAAGAGCATTAAGAACTTGGTATTATTTAGTACTTCAATCGACACAAAATCTTTCAAAATCAATGCTCCATATATTTTGTCGCTATTTATAGAAGGTCATTTTGAGGTAGAAGACATTTCATTGTTGAATGTGTCTTCTCTTATTAAAGCTAAATTTAACTACAATACAAAAAACTATCATCAAAGTGAGGAAACACATGAAAAGCAAGTTAAGGAGGAGAATATGCTCAAAGGTCTCATACTAGGCCTTAAACATGTGGAGGAGTTAAAACTTGTAGAACAATGCTTCGAGGTACAAGTTTATTTAATCATACTTTACAAATGATTTATTACAAAGTTCAAATGTAGCAATATAAACTGAGTTATATAATTCATTGATTTCATTATTACAGGTTCTTGATCGTTTAAAAGTAAAAGGGTTTGAATGTCCATCAAACATGAAAAATTGAGAAAAAGATAAAATCAAATTGAAGAACAAAACTACAGGAGATAACGTTATCTGATTCAAGTCTTTACTACTGTTAGAATGCTCTTTGTTTTGTTTTTATGTTTTTAAAGTTTATGGTATGATGTTGAATTAAAGTTAAATCTGTATTTTGAAGGCTACATGCTCTTCGCTTTCTTTATGTATTTTTTTAATTTATAATTTCATGTTATTCAATTAAAACAATGAAAAATGCTTTTAATATAAATTTTTTAAGTTTATATAAAAAAAGTTTCACATGTGAAAAACAAGATATCACATGTGAAAAACAACAAAGTTTTTGTAGAAACTAGAAGGGGGGGGGGGGGGGGGGGGGTTGAATAGTTTCTCTTCGATTGGTGACCAAATTAAAATTACTTTCAATATGGTTTGTATCAAAACTATCTTTTACTTGAGGCTAAGTTGCATAATGATTAGGTTCAATTCAAATGCACTAGCAAAGGTAATAGGTAAGTGTAATGATAATGAAATAAGTAAAGAGTAAGGAAGGAGACAACCTAGTGGGAAGACACCAAGATTTATAGTGGTTCGACAACGAGGCTCTATCCTCGTTTCTACTCCACTCCTCGAGTACACCTACTCGAGATTTCCACTATATCCACAAGCTCCCTTCTTGGCGGAGAAAACCTTACATCGTCGCTTACATTATTTTCCGAAACTAAGCTAAATGTCGAGACTTAATATTTAGCTAGGACCAATCTACACAACGTTGCCTACTTCACAATTTAACGACACAAGGCTAGATGTCGAGTTCTAATCTTAAGGTAGAACCAATATTCACGACGTTGCCTAATTCACCATTTTACGACACAAGGCTAGATGTCGAGTTCTAATCGAAAGCTAGAACCAATCTTCACGACTCTTCACTTTGAAGCTAAGTGAGAACTTCACACAACACAACTACTAGTCACTTTATAGTTTAGTGAGAACTCACAAGACACAACCACATCACTTTATAGTTTAGTGAGAACTCCTAACCAAATCTATTACAACTCAACTAGACTTATCCAAGTACACACATGTAGCTTGGATTTACACAACACAAATCCAAGCAAACACATATGCAATGGATGTACACAACAAATCCAAGTATCCACAAATAACTTGGATGAACACAACTAGTCCAAGTATTCATAAACACTATGGATTGACCTAAAACAAAAAGGGTATCATGATGAATATGACTAGCTCATAGATTCATCTTTATCACAACACTAGTGAGTGAGTGATCTTCTCATTGGACAAGGTAAAGGAGGGGATCAAGAGGATAATCATATGTAAACATCCTTAACACTTTAAGTGATCATTTACTAATGATTATGCTATAGAAAATAGAAAGGGGGCTGAGAAAAACGTCCAAGAGGCCTACTTGAAAATGAGATTTGACCCACTATTTAAAGGAGACAAAGTATAACGGATCTATAACGGCTAGCTGTGCGCGGTACCTTATCTCGCCCCGCGGTTCCATATCGCTAAGGAACCGCGTAGGTACTTAAGGTACCGCCACTAGAGTACGCTCCGTTTTTTGTCTTTTAGTAGGGTAGGAATATCTGAGGTATTTGAAGCCTTCAAAGGATATTCTAACAGCATTTGGAATATGCTATTTTCAAATTTTCATTTTCCATTTTAATAAAACAATTTCTAAAAAAGAAAGTTTATTAAAAAGTCTTTTGTCATTTGATATGAGCAAAAACTCATATCAATTAATCAACAAAACACCCTAAAACACAAGGAAATTACCTAACTTTTGTGCTATAAAAGCAGTATTATGTGGTATGTTCTTTGTTTGTGCTCAAATAGGTAAGAAGGATACAATTTCAAGCAAACAAGAAGAAAATCAAGCTTAATTGGATGAAAAAGACAAAGAAGGATCAAAAGTGACAAGACTTTGGAGTGTAAGGACCTATCTTGACAACTTTACAAAGTTGAGGGGCTAAAGTGAAAAATTGTCAAAGTCAAGATTAAAGTCAAATAAGGTCAACCTTCAAGTCAACTCAGTCAAAGGAGCTATTTGATCAAGTTTGCAAGTGGAAGGACTGAAATTGCCAAAGGAATGAAGACTAGAGCTCATTTTATAAAACTGTCAACTTGAAAGACCTTTTCTGCCATTTTTGAAAGATAAAACTAGTTCAATCCATGTTAAATGAAATGGGCCAATCAGAATGCAAGAAATGGGAGATTTGGATTGCCACTTCAGCCTTGGGAAATAATAAACAAAACACGTCAGATTCCACTTAATCACCCACAACCAATCAAAACACACCATATCCCCTCACACGGATCACACTATTCTTTTGGATAGTGATCCGTGTGACAAATATTGAGCCAACCACAAGATGACACCTGTCACCTTCTTCAACAAACCAAACCCAGATACGAATTTGATCTCTACTGCATATCAGAAGAAGTGTTCTACATGGAACTTATTCATTTTCATGTCCTAAATCCATCCCAACAATCCAATCAAGCTCAAATCAACTCACCAAGAAGTGCCCAAATTCAAACTTGTAACGGCTAAGTCCAATTGAGAAGATGAGGACACGTGGAAGCAATTAATTGGCTCAGACACGTCACTTACCCCTACCTCAACACATTTCCATTCTATAAATAGGGTATGCACTTCTCATTTGTAGATACGTAGCTAGTGTGAAAACACACACACTATATTTTAGTTCTCTCTCTCAATTCTGTTAGTAGTTGTAGTTAACAACTCTCAAAAGCTTGACAACCTTTTGAGAGTCTGTTAGGTAGTTATAACAAACCTTGTAACAACTTTTCATTCATAATTAATAAAATTTCAAATTTCCCTCCAATTCTTTTACTGCTTATCTACTGTTCATCCTGCATTGTTCTTGCTTTGTTTCTAATGATCATGAGTGATCATTAGAAGCTTGTTGAAGATTGTTGCTGATTGAGTTCATCCTGTAGCTGAATACTAGTTCTGATCATCCATTTTCAAGCATTGAAGGTTTTCTGATCATCAATGGCGTTTAAGGATTGATTAGCTGTTGATTGGTAGATGATTAGTAGTTACTAGTGCTAAGGTGGTGGTTTAGCACTAGTTAGATAGCTCAGCGCTACTCTACTCCCCAAAGGAGGCCTTAGCTAAAAGGTTCTTAGTTTCTGCATTTTAATTCCACTCAATTGTTGAAGGCATGTTTAATTCTTAGTGTAACTTTGCGTGATACATGATCAAGTGTGTTACTGAGTAGGAATTGTAGTTTGAGTAGCTTATTTGCAATCTTGTACTTGTTCATTAGCTTAAATTTTCATACTTATCTGCATATAATCAGTAATAATAGCTCATAAGTACATTTAGTGTATAAACCTGCTTCATAGCTTAAAATTGGTCTTTTAGCATTACATTTCATTCAACACACTTAGCTTGATAACTTCCTTTGATAATTGTATCTTTAAACTCAAAATTCCTTTACAAAAGTTTTAAAAATTCAGTAAACTTGTGTTTGGGATTAAGACTTCAATTGAGTTTAAGTCTTGTTAGTTGGTTAAGTTTAGCTTTCATTCAGTCAAATAGTCATTGCAAGTTAGTTTACAAAGTTTTCAAGTCAAGATTTTAGTCAAAAAGGAAAATGGCATCATAAAAAGTTTGGGTCAGTTTTGTTTAACTAGTTTTCAGAAAAGTATCCATTTTCAAATCATTACCATTGTTTTGTTCCTTGATGAAAATACATGAATCCAGTTTCTAGTTATCACTCAACATATGTAGTTTAAGTGTGTAGCAGGAAATTATACAATATCAAGTAATAAGCTAGATATAAGCCTTAGTTTAAGCACTTGAGTATTTTCAATTCCCTGTGATAAATAGGACTACTGTTTTCTCATATTGGCTTATCTACTTCAGAAACTTGCTTATTTTCTTTCACAAATCACTTAAAAAAGTGTTCCTTGATAAGTTTTGAGATTTTCAGAATTTTGGAATTTTGGTCAACAAAAGTCAACATAAGCTCAATTTAGCTTATTTTTAGTTTTAGAGCTTATACTGGATCATTTTCTTTGAAACAAGATTTCCCATTCTTCTTGTGAGCTGTTTAACAAGTTTCTTCAATAAAATCAAGTTGTGCATGTGTAGCTTATTAGATAGCTTATTTTGAGCTTATTTGAAATTGCTTATGAGAGTTCTAGCCAGTTTCAGCTTATTTCCTTTCACAAGTCTAGCTTAATTTCAATTTTAAGACTTTTGAAAGTGGTTTGAGCTTATTTGGTCAAGAAACGAGCTCAAACGAGCTTATTTTAGTCCTTGTGCCCGTTTTGGTTTAAAAAGTTTTGAAAATTGCCTTTAAGTCCCTTGAGGATTAAACAGTTTCTATTTCTGGCTAAAATTCCAAGTAATTAGGTTTTGCAAAAGTTAGGTCCTTATATTTCCAAGTTTGTTAAAAATTGGTTAGTTAGTTTTCAAATAGTTAAAAGTTAGTTACTTTTGTTAGATATATTTTCATATTTAGTCCATTTGGTTAACTGTTTTTGCATATATAGTCCCTAGACTTTTTGACTTTGTATTTTTGGCATTTATTTTTCATTAAATTTACATTTTCAGTCCTTATATTTGGTAGAATTTATATTTTGAGCATTTTAATTGAATAAATACTTGGTTTGTGCACTTTGTTTTACGTATAAGTAGACTGTATTTTCTCATTTTAGCAAGGATTTGTTTGAATTAGCTATAGAATATCCAAATACTTTACCAACCAAAAACAATTAAAAACTCGATCTTGTTAGGACTTTCAGTTTGTTAAGAACTGAGAAAACGAACTTCAACTAAACACATTTCAAATGGCGCCGCTGCCGGTTCTTTGACTTTACGAGAGACTATCGATTGACGGTTTTCATTGGCTTTTGGGATCCATTCACCTAGTGAACGTTATTTTTACGTATCATAAATAAAAACAAATAAAAAATCAAAAATATAAAAATATATAAAAACTAAAAAATTAACAAAACAATTCTTTTCCTAAAGAATTGACCAAACAAAATAAAAAATCCAAAAAGCAATCTTCTTCCTAAGAGATTGCACCCAAAAATATATATTATTGGATTCTCTTGGTTTTTATGTACATATAGTATTTTCTCTTAAAAACTCATAAATACACAAATATTTTCCATATATTATTATAAGTAAATACGTATACGTATAAGAACAAACAGTTCACATATTCTCCATAAGTATTGCCAAGGCAATACACCGTGTTGAGGGGCGTTCCGGTCCTTGACACGTGTATCGATCAAACAAAATAAAGCAAGAATAGATAAATACTTCCAATAAGCAACAATTCGAAGAATACAAACAACTAAGTGAATAGAAAGGCGATGTGCTATAAAATGCCATCTAAGGGTCAATAGGTACTTAAGTGCTTCGCGCCACCTAACCCCCCGTTCACTTGTGAGTATTCTAAGAAGGAAGGCTTCATTGGGGGTCTTGCAACCAAGTAGTACATACGTATATTATTATTTTCTTGTGGATATTTCATATTGAAACTCAAAAGGGATAATCCTTTTCTCTTCAAAGTCACACGAGAGCTTCTCTCTCATTCCTCGTATTGAGTTGCATGCTCACTCGCGGGCGTGCACAAATACCGATTGGTGTACAACCCCTTCCTCCGAAAAGGAAGAAAAAGAGAAAGAGTAGGAACACCACCGTACATCAAGCCGATCACGAGAATCGTGCTTTGATTCATCCACAACAAGAAGCCATGGCCGGAGTTGATACTCGTTCTTTGATGGAACGTTTGCAATCCAATGTTCACGGATATGCCGATGCTATTAAGATACCCGATATTCCCGCTAATTCATTTGAGCTAAAAACGGCTATGATTAACTTGGTTTCAAACACACCTTTCTATGGAAACAAGAATGATAATCCTCATGATCACCTTAAGAGATTTCTTGCTCTTTGCAAAACCATTAAGTACAATGGAGTTCCCCATGATGTCATTAAGTTGATATTGGTGCAATTTTCGCTAGAGGGTACCGCTAAGCATTGGTTAGACACACAACCACCCGATAGTATCACCACATGGGATGGTTTCACTACTAAGTTTTTGAACAAGTTCTTTCCCCCATCTAAGACTACGGCTTTGAGGAACTTAATTATAGGCTTTCAACAAAAACCTAGTCAAACCTTTAGTGATGCTTGGGAGGAGTTTAGAGAGTTATTGAGGAGATGCCCTAACCATGGATTGGATGAAGTTCACCAAATCAATACTTTCTACAATGGCCTTAAACCTCATCACCAAGACTCACTCAATGCTTCCACGGGAGGGAATATTCTTCTTAAATCCATTCAAGAGGCTTGGGATATTATTGAGACCAAAGCAATGGTTCAAACCAACACACAATTTGATGAAAGAGTCCATGTCATTCAAGAAGGAAGTTCTAAACCATTGGAAACTCAACTCATTTCATGCATTCAAGAATTTACTCAAGCTCAAAAGGAAAGCCAAACATTAATACAAAACACTCAAAAGATGCAAGAAACAATGATGAATGACTTTATGAAGATTTCTTTGGGCAATCATTCCTCAAATGATGTGCATGCCATTACTCTTTCTTGTGTGACTTGTGGAGGTCCTCATTCCTATGAACAATGTGATAAGGTTCAAGGTTATCAAGGGGAATGTTATGCTTACCAAGAGGAACATCGTGAACACTTCAAGCCAAATATCAATCCCAATAACCTTTCTTACAAGTCCAAAAATTACCTTACTCCACCGGGATTCCCACCCCAACCACCCACTCAACCTCACCAAAATCCTCCTCAATTGTTACAACGGAATCAAGGTACAAGACCACATTACCAAGGGAATAACTACAAGGCACCCAACAATTTTCAACATCAAGGAAATAACTCTTATCCACCAAATCAAGGATTTAATCAACCACTTCCACCCTTCCCAAATCAAGGATATTCTCAAATACCAAATCAAGGTTACCCTCAACTTCAAAATCAAGGATATGGGCTACAAGAGACTCATGAGTATGTTGAGAGGAGAATTCGTGAAAGTGAGAAAAGAATGAATGACCAAATGAAACGTACAATGGAGGAACAAACCAATAGGCTTTTAATGGCATTCAATCAAAGACCACAAGGGGCTTTACCTTCAAACACACAAACAAACCCAAGGGCAAATGTCAATGCTATTACAACAAGAAGTGGAAAGTCAACGAAGGATCCTTCACCTCCTTAACCTCCTATTGTTAAACCCACTTTTGTTCCTACATGTGACAAGCCTTCTACATCTACTTCACCACCTCAAAATGCTCCCATTCAATCAAACACACCTTCTCAACCTATTCCTACTTCTCCTCTACCTTCCACAACTCCCAATGAAGAAGCTATCAAAGACAAATCTTCCACTACAACACCTACACCTAAACCAACTCTTCCATATCCTTCAAGGTTGAAAAAGGACAAGTTAAAGAACAAGGATGACATCCAAGTCTCAAATTTCTTAAGGATGTTCAAGCAACTCAACATCAATATATCCTTTGCGGAAGCTCTTGCTTATATGCCAAAGTTTGCTAAGATGTTCAAGGATTTACTCTCAAACAAGGAAAAATTGGTTGATTTGCCCAACACATCCCTTAATGAAAATTGTTCCGCCGTGCTACTTAAAACCTTACCAACAAAACTTGGAGATCTGGGGCGTTTCTTGATACCTTGTAATTTTCCCGGTGTGGAAAATTGCATGGCTTTGGCGGATCTAAGGGCAAGCATAAACCTCATGCCTTTATCGGTTTGGAAAGAACTCTCTCTTCCCGAGCTCACTCCCACTAGGATGACCCTTGAGTTAGCCAACCGAACCATAGCTTACCCCGTAGGTATCGCGGAGGATGTGTTTGTTATGTGTGGATAAGTTTACATTTCCGGCCGACTTTGTCGTGGTTGATTATGACATGGATCCTAGAGTTCCTTTGATTGTTGGTAGACCGTTTTTGAGAACGGGTCGTACTTTGATAGATGTAGCGGAGGGAGAATTAATTATGCGAGTAGAGGATGAGAAAGTAGTGTTTAAGTTAGGGAATGTTTGTGATAGGAAAGAGGTTAAGTAGTCTAGACCGTGTGAGACTATTAACATAGTTGATGTGCTAGATGAGGTATGTGATGAACACTTTCATGATGCTTGCAAGAGTACTAGTGAGGAAATGCCCCATGTTGAAACCGTGGCCTCAATTGCTCCCTCTTTAATACCTTTTGGAAAGAGTGATTTCCTCTTGGAGGAATTTGAGTCTAACTTTCTTGGTGATGATGATTCTCCCATTAATTGGGAAGAAGATATTCTTACTATCCAAAAGTTGCTCAATGAGGACCCTATTCCTTATCCTACTCCACAAGAAGTTACCAATGAGGATTCTTCCATAGTAAAACCTTCCATAGAGAGTCCACCTCCAATCGAACTTAAGGACCTTCCATCCCACTTAGAGTATGCTTTCTTAGAGGGCAAAGACTAATTACCTGTGATAATTGCTAAAGAGTTGAAAGAGGATGAGAAGGAGCAACTCATTGAAGTCCTTAAGAAACACAAGAAAGCTTTAGCATGGAAAATATCCGACATAAGGGGAATTGATCCACATTTTTGTACACACAAAATCCTTATGGAGGATGATTACAAACCCGCCATTCAAAGCCAACGAAGGGTTAACCCGAAAATCCATGAGGTCATTAAGAAAGAAGTGATCAAACTCCTTGATGCGGGCATGATTTACCCCATCTCCGACTCTCCATGGGTTAGCCCGGTGCATTGCGTTCCAAAAAAGGGTGGAATCACCGTAGTGCCTAATGAGAACAATGAGCTTATTCCTACGAGACTTGTTACCGGTTGGAGAGTTTGTATTGACTATAGGAAGCTCAATGAGGCTACTAGGAAAAACCATTTCCCATTACCTTTTATGGACCAAATGCTTGAACGCTTAGCGGGAAATGAGTACTATTGCTTTCTTGATGGCTTTTCGGGTTATTTCCAAATACCCATTGACCCTAAAGATCAAGAAAAGACCACATTCACTTGTCCATACGGTACATTTGCTTACAAGAGGATGCCTTTTGGCTTATGTAATGCACCAGGGACGTTTCAACGGTGCATGATGGCGATTTTCCATGATATGATAGAGCAAACAATGGAGGTTTTTATGGATGATTTTTCCGTCTTTAGAAATTCATTTACCTCATGTCTCACCAATCTAGAAAGAATGCTTAAGCGTTGTGAGGAAACACGTTTAGTGCTTAATTGGGAGAAATGTCACTTTATGGTGAAAGAGGGAATTGTTTTAGGACACAAAATATCCAACAAGGGATTAGAAGTGGATCGAGCTAAAATTGATGTGATTGCTAAGCTTCCCCCACCCACTTCGGTTAAAGGTGTAAGGAGTTTCTTAGGTCATGCGGGGTTTTATAGGCGCTTTATACAAGATTTTTCTAAGATAGCTAGACCGATGACTCACCTCTTAGAAAAAGAGGCTCCTTTCATTTTTAACCAAGATTGTTTGGAATCTTTTGAGACTTTTAAGGAGAAATTGACAAAGGCTCCCGTTTTGGTTTCTCCAAATTGGGAATTACCTTTTGAGCTTATGTGTGACGCTAGTGATTATGCGGTGGGGGCCGTCTTAGGTCAAAGAGTGAATAAGCATTTTCAACCTATACACTATGCGAGTAAAACCATGACCGGTGCACAACTTCATTATACTACCACGGAAAAAGAGTTGCTTGCTATAGTCTATGCTTTTGAGAAATTTAGACCATACCTTGTGCTATCCAAAACCATAGTGTATACGGATCATTCCGCTCTCAAGTATCTCATGACAAAACAAGATGCTAAGCCTAGGCTTTTGAGATGGGTTTTGTTGCTTCAAGAGTTTAAGATAGAAATTCGAGATAAGAAAGGGGCCGAGAATTTAACGGCGGATCACTTGAGTAGACTTGAGCATCCTTTTCAAGGAGATTTTCCAAATCAAGAAATCAATGAATCCTTTCCATTAGAGGATCTCATGTCTATCTCTTCCCAAGAGGATGCCACTCCTTGGTTTGCGGATATAACAAACTATCTTGTGGGGAATGTGCTTATTGAGGGTCTTACTTACCAACAAAAGAATAAATTTCTTAAGGAAGTTAAGTACTACTTTTGGGATGATCCTTATCTTTTTAGGCAATGTGCGGACCAAATCATTAGACGGTGTGTAGATGGGCCCGAGGCATTTAAAATCTTAGAAGCATGTCATAAAGGACCTACGGGTGGACATTTTGGGCCCAACTATACCACAAAGAAAGTCTTTGATTCGGGTTACTATTGGCCTTCCATTTATAAAGATGCCCAAGAAATGGTGAAATTTTGTGATGTGTGTCAAAGACAAGGAAAAATCACGCAACGTGATGAGATGCCACAAAATTTTATTCAAGAGTGTGAGATTTTTGATGTATGGGGCATAGATTTCATGGGAACTTTTCCATCTTCTAAGGGAAACAAGTATATACTTGTGGCGGTGGATTATGTGTCTAAATGGGTGGAGGCTAAAGCCTTACCTACCAATGATGCTCGAGTTGTTGTGAAGTTCTTAAAGCAATTGTTTGCTAGATTTGGTGTACCTCGGGCCATCATAAGTGATCGTGGTACACACTTTTGTAATGATCAATTCACGAGAGTTATCAAGAAATATGGAGTTAATCATAGACTTTCTACCGCGTATCACCCTCAAACCAATGGTCAAACCGAGGTCACAAATCGTGGTTTAAAGAGGATTTTAGAGAGAACGGTGGGAGAGCATCGAGCTTCTTGGTCGGATAAGCTTGATGATGCTTTGTGGGATTTTAGGACAGCTTTTAAGACACCAATTGGTTGTACTCCTTATAGGCTTGTGTGACAAATCTAACATTTTCAGGTAGTGAAATATTTTCTCGTATAATATTTTGAAACTTATTTTTGTGTTGGTTGACGAACTCACAATTTACGGATTTAAATTTGGGCTTACGTGCATAATTTGGCGTCTTTTACGACTAAACCGGAAACCTTAGGATTACGTATTTACGTTTTTGAACTCCGTTTTTGATGAGACAATTTTTATTAGATTCGTTTTGTGACGGTGATTCATAATTTATAAAAACGTTTTTCGTAAAACGACGCGAGGGCACGCAAATCGAGAAAACTAGAATCGAGAAATACCCGTAAACTAGTGAGATGGGACAAAACACTTTGTCCCACCCCACTAGCTTATATGGGACGGCTACACTTGACACCACAACACCAATGTGGCATCAAGTTAAGTAGCTTACAACAAGTGTAAGCATATGCTTACATGTAAAGCTAACCTTTACCACTTTACCACAAAACTAGCTACTTGTTTCATTTACACCATTTCTCACATGCAACTCAACACCAAAACTCTCTCAACTTCTCCCTTGTGCCGTCCTAAATAAGCCAACAAACCCCCCATTTGATCTTTTCTAGCCATAAACCACATGTTTACTAGTCCTATTAAGGTGTTCTCTTGAAGCCTTGATCATTTGGTGGCCATATTAACAACTTTGGAGGTGATTTGCTTGTTTCCTAGGGCTGATTTTCCAACCTATGTTCTTGATATTTGATGGTCTTGGAGATACTTGTTGTGTTCATCAAGTTCTTGTCTTCCTAAAACAAGAAATCCACTTGGATTGGTAAAGAAGATCATCCTCTCCATTTTTCTCTTGTTATTTTTTAAAGAACAAATGTATTTTCTTTCATTTTGTATATGTATATGATGTATATATGATGATAAAAATGTTGTGTGGGGATCAAGTGTTGATAAATATGCTTAAAAATGATGATAACTATAAGAAATGAAGCTAAAATCTTGACTATTTAGTTGGCTGTATAAAAACAGTAGATAACTAAAAGATGAACTGATAAAATTGCATGGTTTGATCCATTTACAGTAAGTAGATGATGTTATACACATGTGAGAGTTGTCCATGCAATGGAATCAAAATAATGAGTGAGATATGATCAAAACAAGTTAGGTGGTGTAATCTGAATAAGCAGTTTTGTAGGGACTATTAAGGCAACTTAGACTCAAAATGGGCAGTAGCTATAACTAAGTTATATGTAGCACATAATATGAAGAACTTGTCATCCAAAATGAGCTTCTAAGTCATTATAGAACTCTAGATATGGTAAAAATGGTGAACATGAAGTTAAAAATCAGATTTTTGGAAATAATGTTTATTATTATTATATAAGCACTCACATTATAATGTATAAAATGTAAAAATATAAACCCACTAACTTATAAAACTTATTTATATAAATGTATAAAAGGTTAATTAAATGGGTAAATTATATAAATGGTGGTAAAAATAATATTTATAAGTAATAAAAACTATAAACTTGATTTTTACGACTTTTTCGGCTATCGCCGTAAAATTAACGTTTTTCGCCAAATAAAACTTAGACGACCAAACCCGTCTAATGTAAAGTTTATAAAAGTCATATACTGATGTATAGATAACTAAGTCAAGTAAAAACCGATAAAACCCGAACTATAAGAATTACGGACATTTACGAGCTAACTAAACCTATTGGACTAATAATTAGACTTAATAAGATAAATACTTGTAAAAAGAGCTTATTGGGCTTAACCCATTTGGGCCCATCATGAAAAGTATATATACTGATCATATAGGTATAAAATGGATAAAAACAAGTTAAAGAACTTATACAAGGCTTAATGGACTTAAAATAGGTAAAATCGGTAAAACTAGTGAACTAGTAAGACGTTACCAAAACGTAAACACTAAAATGAGTAAACAAGGATGTATAAACCCACTTGATCATCATCATATGTACAAAATCATCATATGTATATTGTTATTTTGATAAAAGTCATTGGACCGAGTCTAAGACCGATTATTATTTATATAGGTTTCCGTGACCGAAGCACGCCCGTAGCCGATAATCCGCCTTTCATTAACAACGTGAGTTCATAGCCTCGCACTCTTTTAAATGTTTTATAAAATGATTTGTAAACCCGCGAGGGAGATAATATGCTAGATTTTTATAAAAATAGAACACAAGTAGTCCCGATTGTATGCTAAATGATATGGACCCGAATGATGCTATGACCCTATATTCGAGACTAAAAGGATTATTAATAGTTAGGTTATGTCACTTAAAGTCCCATTAGCATGAATTGTGAACTACCGGGATTTGGTAGACGCTTATGCATCTGATAGTACTATTTGGGGACGATCACCCCAGTTCGCGCCTTGACGGTTGATCCCCGTCGTACCACATTGATTGGTAAGCGAATTTATGTATGAGAAGATTCTATAGCGTGATTTTTGTGACGACACGCTAACTTAGATGGGCAAATTGTTTGTCGGGTTCGCGGCCCGCTGTTTTCATAGTAAGGTAACAATGTCATGCGGCTAATAATAATCCTAATTCAGATACCATGTATCCTAATCCAAATAAAAATGTATCCTATACATAATAACGACGCTATTAACGATGAATATATTACCTATCATGGTAATATAGAGACTACGGTCTCATGGACGGTTTCAGATGTACGCTTGATATATATTGCCTGACTAGCAATATAAGGAATTACTTCCGATATTATACTTGTGTTCTGATTTTAAATGATTGTAAATGATTGTTTTTATATAACGGTTTTCATTAAACTCTATGAATTCACTCGGCATTCACTGATATGATTTTTGCATGTTTTTATCTCAGGTGCTTGAAGGTAATCCGGATGGAGATCGACTCTGATGGCCCACACTTAATATTAAAAATGTTCATTCGATCTATGTTTTGTAAACTAAATGACCTGTATAATTTGGGACCTGTTGTACGCTTTTAAACTTTTTATCGAATGAATGTTTGTTAAACCTTGTACAACCATTTTTATGTGTTGTCTATGATTGGAGTTATTGTGCTATCCCGTAACACTCTGAAAGACCCTTCCGCTGTACCAATACGAAAAATGAGAGTGTTACAGCTTGTCTATGGTAAAGAGTGCCACCTCCCATTCGAATTAGAACATAAAGCATCTTGGGCTCTCAAGTGGGCTAACTTTGATTTAAACCAAGGCGGTTCACATAGGAAAGATGAACTTAATGAGATGGATGAATTGAGAGCCAATGCCTATGAAAATTCTTTGCTTTACAAGGAAAAGACTAAGAAATTGCATGATGCTAAGATCAAGAACCGTGAGTTTAAAGTTGGAGAGCCGGTTCTCCTTTTTAACTCAAGGTTGAAACTTTTTGCGGGCAAGCTTAAGTCGAGATGGTCCGGTCCATTCACTATTGCTCAAGTGTTTCCATATGGAACTATTGAGTTGTCACAACCCGATGGTCCAAACTTTAAAGTGAATGGTCACCGTGTGAAACATTATTTTGGGGAGGACATTTCCATTGAAATGGTCCAAGAGATACCCATTTTCCCCATGAATTAATTCATTGAGGGACGAGTCGAGCTAGAGACTCCTTAACTCAAGCATCGTATAACTAGGTTTAGAGTGTTGTAGGTTAGCAGTAAGGGTATAGAATTGGAGATAAGTGTAGGGGAGACCTTCTTTTGTCCTCATGTTGTTTGTAGGGTTGCTCACTCATTTCATGCTTTGGAGCTTATGGAGGAGGCCCTTGTATCCGGTTCACTTCGTTACTATTGTGATCTTTCATTGACACCTTGTGCTTAAACATGAATTCAACAATAGTTTCCCTTTCCTTAACTTGGGTTAAGCAAAGTCTATTCATTGTCATAAGTGTAGGGGAAGTTTTTATACTTCCATGCTCTTAAACATTGAGGACAATGTTTAGCTTAAGTGTAGGGGGGTCTTCTATCGAAGTGACCTTACCTAGAACTTGTCATTGATCTTCATGATAATTTGGAAAATTAATTTTTCAAACATTTTTCAAATTTTTGATTCACTTTGGCCACCAAAAATATGCATTCATAATTTTTGCATAAATCATTTTTCATTTGCATATCACATTTGCATTGTATAAATTTTTCTTTTGATTTTCATCAAAATTCCAAAAGAGTAAATAAGATAATAAAACATGGTTTAACAAGTTTAGACTTCTTTGACATATTAGGCCCACCATGGATATTTTGACTCAACCCGAGTTTGCTTATCTTAGCATTCTCTAGCTAGTATCCTTAACCATGTAGTCCTTCATTGGTCTATTAGGCTAAGCATCCACCAATCTCATTCTTTGAGATTTTAAATTTATGGAGAATGGGAAATGATAGAGTTGAAGCAAGTATAAAAGGGCTAGATAAACTTCATGATAATTACTTCTGGCTAAACCCTTCTCTTCTTTACCTCTAATTTCTTCGCATGTATATATTGTTAATAAATAATCAAGAACGGTTTTAATTGGTTTGTAATCTCTTATGCATTTTTGACTAATCATTCATGGTTGGTTTAAGTACGTCTTAAGATTCTAAGTTAGAACATTTTATGTGTACTAGACTTATGTCATGCTTAATACTTAGCGGTTGTTTTTCCTTTTATTCTTTTCTACTTTCTTTGTGAGGAATAAAGAAAAATAAGAGCGGCTTATAAAAAAATGAGTGGCTAGAAAAAAAAAGAAAAAAAGAAAAAGAGAAAAAAATAATTATACAAGACTCCCAAGAGGGGCAGTGTGGTGTTAATTATAGTGACTATTGAGTTCCAATATTACCTTGACGGGTTGCGGGGATTCAATAGATTGCTCCAATCCAATATTACCTTGACGGGTTGCGGGGTTGAAGATCCAAAGTCTCAAAAAGGCGGCGGATGTAAATTATTGCGTGAGTTTTATTTGTCTTTCCTTAGCGAGTGTGTAGATACTTATGAAAGCATGACATGAGGATTTTACACATAAGGTGAATGACTTATTGCTCTTGAAACGGACTTATATTAATTGTGAGCGATTTTTCAAGTAATGGATGAGAGGATTACTTAGGATTAAAACCGTGCTTCCTTATTTTTGGATTTTACATTTCTTATATTTCACACTTTAAATAATGACAAATTTGCCCAAAAGCAATTTGCTCAAATAATAACCGGTTCCACATTTAATTGTCATGAATAAGTTGATGCACTTTTTACTTGTGAATACAATGATCCCATTTTTAAGCTTGGTATGGGGAAAGTGAAACTTGAGGGTGATAAGTGTCCATGGTACCCAAGCCCTAATCAAAGTCATTGAATTCTTTATGAGTTATTTCCATCAAACCATTTCAAGAAAACCCAAAAAGATATAAATAGAATTGTTCTTGTGCATTGCATTGTTAAAAATCAAAATCATGCATCATATAGTGTAGAGTAGTGTAGATGCATTCCATAATGGCCAAGGTGGATTAATTATGAGGAAAATGTAAATTTGAGTTTTTAAATATAGCATTGGATGAGGACATGACAATGTTCAAGTGTAGGGGATTTGATATGAGCAAAAACTCATATTAATTAATCAACAAAACACCCTAAAACACAAGGAAATTACCTAACTTTTGTGCTATAAAAGCAGTATTATCTGGTATGTTCTTTGTTTGTGCTCAAATAGGTAAGAAGGATACAATTTCAAGCAAACAAGAAGAAAATCAAGCTTAATTGGATGAAAAAGACAAAGAAGGATCAAAAGTGACAAGACTTTGGAGTGCAAGGACCTATCTTGACAACTTTACAAAGTTGAGGGGCTAAAGTGCAAAATTGTCAAAGTCAAGATTAAAGTCAAATAAGGTCAACCTTCAAGTCAACTCAGTCAAAGGAGCTATTTGATCAAGTTTGCAAGTGGAAGGACTGAAATTGCCAAAGGAATGAAGACTAGAGCTCATTTTATAAAACTGTCAACTTGAAGGACCTTTTCTGCCATTTTTGAAAGATAAAACTAGTTCAATCCATGTTAAATGAAATGGGCCAATCAGAATGCAAGAAATGGAAGATTTGGATTGCCACTTCAGCCTTGGGAAATAATAAACAAAACACGTCAGATTCCACTTAATCACCTACAACCAATCAAAACACACCATATCCCCTCACACGGATCACACTATTCTTTTGGATAGTGATCGGTGTGACAAATACTGAGCCAACCACAAGATGACACCTGTCACCTTCTTCAACAAACCAAACCCAAATACGAATTTGATCTCTACTGCATATCAGAAAAAGTGTTCTACATGAAACTTATTCATTTTCATGTCCTAAATCCATCCCAACAATCCAATCAAGCTCAAATCAACTCACCAAGAAGTGCCCAAATTCAAACTTGTAACGGCTAAGTCCAATTGAGAGGATGAGGACACGTGGAAGCACTTAATTGGCTCAGACACGTCACTTACCCCTACCTCAACACATTTCCATTCTATAAATAGGGCGTGTACTTCTCATTTGTAGATACGTAGCTAGTGTGAAAACACACACACACTAGATTTTAGTTCTCTCTCACAATTCTGTTAGTAGTTGTAGTTAACAACTCTCAAAAGCTTGACAACCTTTTGAGAGTCTGTTAGGTAGTTATAACAAACCTTGTAACAACTTTTCATTCATAATCAATAAAATTTCAAATTTCCCTCCAATTCTTTCACTGCTTATCTACTGTTCATCCTGCATTGTTCTTGCTTTGTTTCTAATGATCATGAGTGATCATTAGAAGCTTGTTGAAGATTGTTGCTGCTTGAGTTCATCCTGTAGCTGAATACTAGTTCTGATCACCCATTTTCAAGCATTGAAGGTTTTCTGATCATCAATGGCGTTTAAGGATTGATTAGCTGTTGATTGGTAGATGATTAGTAGTTACTAGTGCTAAGGTGGTGGTTTAGCACTAGTTAGATAGCTCAGCGCTACTCTACTCCCCAAAGGAGGCCTTAGCTAAAAGGTTCTTAGTTTCTGCATTTTAATTCCACTCAATTGTTGCAGGCATGTTTAATTCTTAGTGTAACTTTGTGTGATACATGATCAAGTGTGTTACTTAGTAGGAATTGTAGTTTGAGTAGCTTATTTGCAATCTTGTACTTGTTCATTAGCTTAAATTTTCATACTTATCTGCATATAATCAGTAATAATTGCTCATAAGTACATTTAGTGTATAAACCTGCTTCATAGCTTAAAATTGGTCTTTTTGCATTACATTTCATTCAACACACTTAGCTTGATAACTTCCTTTGATAATTATAGCTTTAAACTCAAAATTCCTTTACAAAAGTTTTAAAAATTCAGTAAACTTGTGTTTGGGATTAAGACTTCAATTGAGTTTAATTCTTGTTAGTTAGTTAAGTTTAGCTTTAATTCAGTCAAATAGTCATTGTAATTTAGTTTACAAAGTTTTCAAGTCAAGATTTTAGTCAAAAAGGCAAATGGCATCATAAAAAGTTTGGGTCAGTTTGGTTTAACTAGTTTTCAGAAAAGTATCCATTTTCAAATCATTACCATTGTTTTGTTCCTTGATGAAAATACTTGAATCCAGTTTCTAGTTATCACTCATCATATGTAGTTTAAGTGTGTAGCAGGAAATTATACAATATCAAGTAATAAGCTAGATATAAGCCTTAGTGTAAGCACTTGAGTATTTTCAATTCCCTGTGATAAATAGGACTACTGTCTTCTCATATTGGCTTATCTACTTCAGAAACTTGCTTATTTTATTTCACAAATCACTTCAAAAAGTGTTCCTTGATAAGTTTTGAGATTTTTAGAATTTTGGAATTTTGGTCAACAAAAGTCAACATAAGCTCAATTTAGCTTATTTTCAGTTTTAGAGCTTATTACTGGATCATTTTCTTTGAAACTAGATTTCCCATTCTTCTTGTGAGCTGTTTAACAAGTTTCTTCAATAAAATCAAGTTGTGCATGTGTAGCTTATTAGATAGCTTATTTTGAGCTTATTTGAAATTGCTTATGAGAGTTCTAGCCAGTTTCAGCTTATTTCCTTTCACAAGTCTAGCTTAATTTCAATTTTAAGACTTTTGAAAGTGGTTTGAGCTTATTTGGTCAAGAAACGAGCTCAAACGAGCTTATTTTAGTCCTTGTGCCCGTTTTGGTTTAAAAAGTTTTGAAAATTGCCTTTAAGTCCCTTGAGGATTAAACAGTTTCTATTTCTGGCTAAAATTCCAAGTAATTAGGTTTTGCAAAAGTTAGGTCCTTATATTTCCAAGTTTGTTAAAAATTGGTTAGTTAGTTTTCAAATAGTTAAAAGTTAGTTACTTTTGTTAGATATATTTTCACATTTAGTCCATTTGGTTAACTGTTTTTGCATATATATAGTCCCTATACTTTTTGACTTTGTATTTTTAGCATTTATTTTTCATTAAATTTACATTTTCAGTCCTTATATTTTGTAGAATTTATATTTTGAGCATTTTAATTGAATAAATACTTGGTTTGTGCACTTTGTTTTACGTATAAGTAGACTGTATTTTTTCATTTTAGCAAGGATTTGTTTGAATTAGCTATAGAATATCCAAATACTTTACCAACCAAAAACAATTAAAAACTCGATCTTGTTAGGACTTTCAGTTTGTTAAGAACTGAGAAAACGAACTTCAACTATACACATTTCATCATTTTAACAAAAGTGAGTTTGAAGAATAATCATTTTGATGATCACTAAGTATGATTAAGAAAGGTTAGTGATATGATTATTACCTTGATGATAGTGTTTAGTTAAATAATTCATTTTGTGTTTTACACTAAATGTGTTGTATGGTTTGTTGTGATCAAAACAAAGAAAGATTAGTTAACACTAATAATGTTTTTAGGCATCACTTGCATTAACAATCTCCCCCTTTTTGATTACGACAAACGATAAACTCATTTACGTAGAAACACAAAATATCGAATTATTAACTAGTTTATCACTATCATTTCTCCCCCTTTGTCGTAGCAAAAAGGTTAGCACAAGTCTTTGAAGAACATCGAACTTTGCTAGTAGCTCCCCCTTGGTGGTTGCTCTCCCTTGTTTGGGGCACCAAGTTTATGAGCTAAGGTGACATGCTACACAAAGGTTAGTAGAAAGGAAAGAAACACCAATGTATATATGATCACTACCTACTAAGTAACTTGAGAGGGAGAGAGATAAGAAATCTCAAATTAGAAGCAAGTATTTTGCTAAGTATGTCCAAAGAGGTAATTAACAAAATCAAACTTCACTCCAATGAAGATGATAAGCTTGTCAAGGGGTTAAAGTTTATAATTGATGGAATCACCCATAGACAATTGTAAAAATTAACCATGATCAACTCAAAATAGAACTAAAGGAAATAGCACACAAACAACACAAAGGTTACATAATAGAAAAGACATAACAAAGAAGATAGCCATACACACAATATGAGTATCTAAAAGCAATAAATATGGAAAATAAACCACTAAGCATAAGCTAGTCTAATAGTGATAATTTTCCAAGATTGCCAAAAAAAAATAAAAGACTCCAAAAAGACGATGATGCATCATTTGAAGTTTTGTCCACCGGAACGAAAACTTAAAATAGGAGGTCGAGTGAGGAGGAATTCAAGAAAATTTAACTTCTCATACACATGAGCAAGTTCAATTTGTTGAAATCGACAACAATCACACGAGGATCCATGATGCAACACAAAATCGTTTGATGGGGGTATGGCATCAAACTTAGGGTTTGGTGGTGGTGGGGTAATGGGTTTGGTAATGTTTTCACAATACCTTGTGAGGTTTGGGAAGGTTGAAAGGTCATTGAGTTGAGGGGTATTGAAGGATTGTGGTGGTGGGGGAACATTTTCTTTAGCTCCGGTGATGGGGTTTATGGTATAAGTCTCATTCCAATAATTGATTGGAGATAAGGTAGGGTTTTTGGGTGGTTTGGAGGAAGATGGTTCATTCTTCTTAACCCAAATAGGTCGAACCGAGATTTTCGGTTTCTTTGAAAGCTTGGATGAGGAAGCTTTGGGTGAGTGGGGTTGTGACAAAAAAATGTCAAGGTTAGGAATGTAGGAGCTAGGCATTGTGAGAGTGTGAGAATAAAATATCAAGGTTGTGTGAGAATGAATTCTCAAGGTTGGGAAGGTGTGAGAATGAAATCTCAAGGTTGGGGTATAAGTAAAATGTAATCAAGGTAAGGGTTTGAATACAAAATGTGAAGTGTCAAGGAATGTTTAGTCAATTTGAGTAAACAAGGAATCTTGACTGGGTATAGGGTTTTAAAAGTTTTGACCAAAAAATTCGTCAAAAACTGATTTCTGCCCGCGGTACCTTAAAGGGACCGGCGGTTCCATATCGCTAGGGAACCGCGGGGCTTTAAGTATCCGTGTCCAGTAGACTTGAAACCAAGTTTTTACAGGTTTTTGAGAAAAACTAAGACTTTTTCAAAAAGTTGCAAATCTTGGAATTTTACCTCTATTAGCACCAAATTATGCTAGGGTTGCATAAGGCAACACATTCACAAAGAATGTCTTGACAAAGGGTGACAAAATAATTTAGATATCATTTTGAACCAATTTTAGTCAAGTTTTTAGAGGTTGTGATAGATTTAGGTTCAATTTTAATTTCAAATTAAAGTTGATTACTGTGCACATAAGGATAGAAACACATAAAACTAAATCCATAGATCAACAACATGAAACATTCATGAAGGAAGCAAGTACAATGACAAATAAAACTAACGAATATATAGCTAGCTTAACATTAAATCTAGATGAGTAGTCTTCTTTGGCTTGGTTTTGTTGAAAACCATTTATTTAGAAAACTCATCATTCATCTCCTAGGAGGAGGCATGGAGAAAAAGGCAAGAAAGAACTCTTGCAACCTCCTATGTAGTCCATACATATCCATCCTAAGGTTATGGATGATGTAGTGGTTGTAAAGACAGCATGGACAACTAGGACCATGTGTTTGTTGAAACCCATAGTATGGATCACCCAAAAGGAGGGAAAGTGGAACACCCAAAATTGGAATATTTGAGTTAGGTGGAGGTGGAGGAGGCATGTTCTCCAAGGGTGATGTGGGTGATAGTGGAGGCATGTTCCCTAAAGGGGAAATGGGTGAGTGTGGAGGTATGTTCTCCAAGGTTGGTGAAATGGGTGAGTTAGGAGGGGTAAATGGTGAAGTCACCAAAGTGTCATCAAAGTCATTCACAAAAGGAATGCTTTGGATTGGTTGGGGTTGTGTGGTCACATCCAAGGGTGCACTTGGAGTGAAGGGTGAAGAGAGCTCATTCATTCTTGAGTTGAATAAAGAGGAGGTAGAACCAATGGAGTGGTTAGTACCATGGGTGGATGATGTCTTGCATGGTGCAAGGGGTGGTGAAGGTGATGAAGAAATGAGGATAGGAACCATCTCATTTTTAGGTGTGTGGAGGGGTGAGGAGTTAGGCTTGGCTACCTTAATCCTTATTTTGAGTGTTTTCCTTGGGGTGGAGGTCTTGGAAGTGTTTGAGGTTTTGGTACAAACTATGGTTGTTTAAAGGTTAGGGAAGTATGTTTGATGTGTGAAGAACATGACAAACAAGGTGGGTTTAAATGGGTGAGGGGATGATCCAAACTAGTAATGGGTTAAAATCATTTTAGGTGAATAATGAATTTAGGTAAGCTAGTTTAGGAAATGTGTAGTTTACTACTGAAAATCATGCAGTGTTTACACAGAATTAAGAAAACAGTGTAAAGCAAAAGATGCTGTCGTGAACAGTGGCGACGGTTCCTTATCTAGGACCGGCGGTTCCTTATCTAGGACCGGCGGTTCCTTATTGATAAGGATCCGTGGGTCGATATGGAACCGCGACCAGTGGTCTTTCAAAAATTTCCCATCCCAGTTTTTGATAAACCTAGATTTTTACCAAAGAATTCACAAGCCAAAGTTAACTACAGATCATAATATAATAAGCTAAGTATCATAAGGAATGCACAAAGCTATGTGAATCACAAACATAATGGCATAAACAATATTTAGGATCAAAATAAAATAATAATCCAAACAAAGTTAATACACAACCAAATGAAAGAAAGTCAGGAAATCATCCTAGATGAGAGTTACAACAAGTAACCATGAGCATAACATCTAATTCCTTGATTCACTTCTGAGACGTTCTCGAAGAAGATGATTGAGATAAAATTGATAGTCGGAAAACTTAATGGGAGGACAAAATGGAGATTGCGGAGGACATGAAGTTATTGAAATTGGAGGGAGGGTTGCTAGAAGACTCTTCTTGAGAAGTATTTTCGACTTGACACGAATTCACATTGATCTCGGATGAAATGTTCCCTTGAATGGGAGTCATGACACGATCAACAGAGTGATAAGGAGAGGAAACAAAAGACGGAAAGTCAAAAAGAACTCTTCTAAGAAGACGAGAAAGAAGCATTCCGAAAGGAAGACTTGACTTAGACTCAAGAAGAACAAATCTAATTCTTCTAGCTATGAAAAATTCGAGATTGTAAGGAGTTGTAGTGGCAACACAATACAACATATGTGCAAGACAAGCGGGTACTAAGTCCCGATTCCCATCTAGACACATTGCATATTCCCTAATGATTTCGGCCCAAGGAATCATGAAATCATTAAGATCGCTAGTAAGTAATTCCCAAGGGGAGAGAGTTCGAACGACTCCTTGAGATTTACCAAGAATAGGATGTTCACGAGGTTTAGAGATGACATGAATGATGTCCGAAGACGATGGAAGCACAGTCACATGATGAGCATCAATAGGGGCCGATTCTAAAGAGTCAATACTCCAAGCATCGGTGAATCGACATTGACCATTAGATGGCACTCTAAGAATATCACTGAATTCTTCAAGAGTGTAAATAATGATTTTCCCCATAATGGAAAATCGTATAGATAAACCATTATTGATGCTTATCAATGTGAATGAGCTAAAGAACTCCATAAGAAACGAAGGAAATATTGGCTCATCAATATCAAGAAGACAATCAAACCCAATAGACTTAAACATGAAGCGAATAAACTCATTTGCGAAATTGGAACAAACTATGCGTCCTTCATGGAAACAACGATGTTCAAGAGACTTAGACGCGTTTTTGTGAGAGTGAATCAAATGAGGGTAAGGAGAAGAGGGCATGCATGCTCGTGTTCGTTCATGATATTTTTGATATCTTGAAGACATGACAAGTACCTAAACACGTAAATATCTTTCCAATCACTCATATGAAAAATTAAAATCAACAAAAAAATCAAAAGTATGAGAATGTGTCATATCAATTTCTTGACAAACAGAGGATTGAATCCATATCATTCTCTTGTTCAAAATGTGTCTATTCCATCATTAACCAAGAACACATGATCTATGTTAGATCAACAATGGATTAGAACATTGGTTTTTCAAAACAAGGTTTTTAGGTAAGCATTAACAATGTCATTACCTACTTGTTCATGGTTCATCTCAAATCCATCTTTTAACCAAAATCATTTAGCCAAAATTCGGATTTGTTCTACAAGTGGGTTTTAGTGAAATCTTAATGAATATGAACCTAAGGAATCATAGTAAAATAACCATGTCAACCCACATTCCTATTAAGGTTTTAATTCATATTCAATTTTAAAAATCCCCAATTATGAAAGGATGAACCCTAGAACAAAATAGATGAAATTGAAAGAAAATACTTACAATTAATTGATGTTAGATGAAGGATGAGTGAAACCTACAACTTGGAATCAATTAATTTGAGTGATTGAAGGTTTTGGAAGCTTCAACAATGGTGGAAAAACAAGAAAACTGTCGGCTGAGTGTTTTTGGGAGAGAGACAGTGATTTGAAAAGGAATAAAATAATCAAACTGGCGCTCTGACAAAAGTTACTGCCCGCGGTACCTTATCGATAAGGAACCGCGGGTTTGAGCCGCTGAGATAAAGAACCGCCTACAGTGGCTGGTTTTTATCAAAGAAAAACGCCAAATTTTTAAAACCAAGTTTTTCTAAAATACTTAAAATTATATCATGAGCCTTTTAGAATATCATTGGATCATCATAAACACTAGGCAATATGTTTTAATGAAGGATTACGAGTTGAATCAAGATCTAAAAGAACCAAAACGGACAAACGAATACTCGTAGCAAAACGACAAAGTGGAGAGAAGTCAAGGGAAGTGAATCAAGACTAGGACCAATGCTCAAGGGATTAATGACAATCTTCAACTAGTGGTAACGAAGAGCTTGTGTCATATATAGTGGTTTAAGACGTGCCTTTCCGGCGAAATGTTAAACGGCTTTGATAATGAATAAACACAAAGCAATTATTCAAGTATAGACTAAGATCATTTTCAATATTAGTCTTAGTCTAAACCAAAATACGAGCAAGGTATTAATTCACTTTCTCTCCCACAAAGGGCCTACTAACCGTATGGGTGCAAACCATGGAAATCATGCTTGATACTTTAAGCTACTACTAACTCACTCTACATCACCATAGTGAGTCAAGTATCCAAGCAATGAAGGTTTGAGAGGATAAAAGGAAAGAATCACAAACCACAAACAAATGTCAAGGCAAGGATGCCAAGAGCAAGCACATAGTCAAGTAATGATCAAAAGAATGATCAAAGGGCGTGTGGAAGAACGAAAGCGTACCTTGGCCACAAAGAGCAATCCATCAAGGAGTCAATGCTATGCCCAATCAATGACTATGACGAGTACTAAGTCTTCAAGGACTAGTATCATTCCCAATCATCATGGTATCATCATTCAAGGATGTTGAAGATCAATGAAGATGAGTCTTCTACAAGTGCAAGTAACTCAATCCACAACCAATTAAGTGATTGATCTTTATGAGTACCTACACAAGGCAAGATGCAAACTAGTAGATACATTTCAAGAGTATATCTAAAATGTATAAAGGCTACTAATCTTAAGTGGGATGCAATATTATCAATTAAAGGACCTATTTTTCAAGAACAAAATAGTTTTGACCAAAGAGAAACTTTAGTACAACTTGATCTTCTAATTTAAGGAGACAATGGATCGATCCAAGTTTCAAAGTACAATATACTTCAAAGATCTTGAGTGACCATCGCTCTAATACCAATTGTAGAAACTAGAAGGGGGGGGGGGGGTTGGATAGTTTCTCTTCGATTGGTGACCAAATTAAAATTACTTTCAATTTGGTTTGTATCAAAACTATCTTTTACTTGAGGCTAAGTTTCATAATGATTAGGTTCAATTCAAATGCACTAGCAAAGATAATAGGTAAGTGTAATGATAATGAAATAAGTAAAGAATAAGGAAGGAGACAACCTAGTGGGAAGACACCAAGATTTATAGTGGTTCGACAACGAGGCTCTATCCTCGTTTCTACTCCACTCCTCGAGTACACCTACTCGAGATTTCCACTATATCCACAAGCTCCCTTCTTGGCGGAGAAAACCTTACATCGTCGCTTACATTATTTTCCGACAATAAGCTAAATGTCGAGACCTAATCTTTAGCTAGGACCAATCTACACAACGTTGCCTAATTCACAATTTAACGACACAAGGCTAGATGTCGAGTTCTAATCTTAAGGTAGAACCAATCTTCACGACGTTGCCTAATTCACCATTTTACGACACAAGGCTAGATGTCGAGTTCTAATCGAAAGCTAGAACCAATCTTCACGACTCTTCACTTTGAAGCTAAGTGAGAACTTCACACAACACAACTACTAGTCACTTTATAGTTTAGTGAGAACTCACAAGACACAACCACATCACTTTATAGTTTAGTGAGAACTCCTAATCAAATCTATTACAACTCAACTAGACTTATCCAAGTACACACATGTAGCTTGGATTTACACAACACAAATCCAAGCAAACACATATGCAATGGATGTACACAACAAATCCAAGTATCCACAAATAACTTGGATGAACACAACTAGTCCAAGTATTCATAAACACTATGGATTGACCTAAAACAAAAAGGGTTTCATGATGAATATGACTAGCTCATAGATTTATCTTTATCACAACACTAGTGAGTGAGTGATCTTCTCACTGGACAAGGTAAAGGAGGGGATCAAGAGGATAATCATATGTAAACATCCTTAACACTTTAAGTGATCATTTACTAATGATTATGCTATAGAAAATAGAAAGGGGGCTGAGAAAAATGTCCAAGAGGCCTACTTGAAAATGAGATTTGACCCACTATTTAAAGGAGACAAAGTATAATAGATCTATAACGGCTAGCTGTGCGCGGTACCTTATCTCGCCCCGCGGTTCCATATCGCTAAGGAACCGCGTAGGTACTTAAGGTACCGCCACTAGAGTACGCTCCGTTTTTTGTCTTTTAGTGGGGTAGGAATATCTGAGGTATTTAAAGCCTTCAAAGGATATTCTAACAGCATTTGGAATATGCTATTTACAAATTTTCATTTTCCATTTTAATAAAATATTTTCTAAAAAAGAAAGTTTATTAAAAAGTCTTTTGTCATTTTAACAAAAGTGAGTTTTAAGAATAATCATTTTGATGATCACTAAGTATGATTAAGAAAGGTTAGTGATATGATTATTACCTTGATGATAGTGTTTAGTTAAATAATTCATTTTGTGTTTTACACTAAATGTGTTGTATGGTTTGTTGTGATCAAAACAAAGAAAGATTAGTTAACACTAATAATGTTTTTAGGCATCACTTGCATTAATAGTTTTCACATGTGAAAAAAGTATTGATTTAACTGATTTAAGATATTTCACATGTGAAAATAATTATTTCACATGTGAAAAAACTTTCAAATGTGAAAAAACTTTCAAATGTGAAAAACAACAAGATTTCACATGTGAGAAACAACAATGTTAAAAAGCAATGTTTTAAGATTTCACGACTTATATAAATTTTTGAGATTTGAAAAAACAACAAGATTTTCACATGTGAAATATAATTATTTGGTTTAAAACATAAATCAGGCCCAAAAATGTTTATTCTGTTCATATATGGGCTTCATGGAAACTAGTAAGGCCTAATTTCTATTCAACAAACTTCAAGTAAATGAAAACCTAAAAACAATTATTATAAAAACATATCCTCAAAAAAACAGCCGTCATCTTCAAAGATGATAAGAAATCAAAACAATCCATCAAAAAATCGCCATCAAAAAAAATCTGGCATCTTAGATCGAATAACTGATTTACCAGAAGGTATAGTTCTTGATATCATATCTCGCTTAGCATCAACTGAAGAGGCTATTAGAAAAGGTATACTTTCTAAAAAATGGCAACATATTTGGAAAAAACTTACTAATCTTATATTTGAATATCATGAAAACGATGATAATAAAATATTTGATTTCTCTTCTTCTGTCGAAAATATCTTAAGACAATATGCCCAATCAAAAATCAATTCAAACCACTTGCATCTTATACAAAAAAAGTGGATCTCACAAAATGTATTGCTTACGCAATAAATCTTAAGGTTGAAGAGTTTGAAATGAATATTTGCGATTATGGTACTGGTGAAGGAATTGTTTTACCCAGTTTTTTATAACTGTTCAAGTTTTATTCATCTCAAATTGAATGAATGCTACTTTGATGAATTGGATGACATATGTTGGAAAAATCTAAAGACTTTGAGCATAAAATACTGTAGAATAGATGAAGATTTGATTCAACAAGTCTTATCGGGCGCTCCACTGTTGGAAACTTTGGAATTGAATGATGGTTTATATTTTGAAATGCTGAATATTAACAACAAGAGTGTTAAGAATTTAGTAATCTCTAGTTTTCCAGAATATCAAGAATGTATGAAAATCAATGCTCCAAATATCATGTCATTCTCTATGATGAATAGTTTCGTTTTTGAGGATATATCATTAATGAACGTGTCTTGTCTTATTAAAGCTGAATTAAATTATGATACCAAACTCTATAATCCGATAAATGAAACGCAATACTATGAGCTTCATAACGAAAGTATGCTCAGGAAACTCATAGAAATCCTTATACATGTCAAGGAACTACATATTGGGGAACAATACTTAGAGGTAAAGCTACACTTTCAAAATAAATTCATGGTTTACTTATGTTCTATATTGTACATTAAAAATTCATAGAAAGCCGTATACATGTCATTGAATTCTTTGGTTGTAGGCTCTTGATCGTTTAAAAGCAAAAGGGTTTGTGTGTCCATCAAACTTGAAAATAGAAGAAGAGATTGATTCAAATTGAAACAACCATATAAGGAACTGAAGTTAGATGATTAATGCTACTTCTGATATGAAAAAGTTGTTGTATGCACTTTTGTTATATAACTTTTTAATTGAAATGAAATAACAGACTGTATCGCTGGCTCTAACGTTTGATTTTGTATTTCTGACTTTCTTATTTATGGTTATTGAATCAAAAGTTATTGTATGTTGTGATCGTTTAATTCTTGTTAAATGATTTATCTGATTGTCTCAATTAGATATTAATTGCTAAAAAAAACAAATTGCTTTAACTGAAATGAAATAACTGATGATTAGATAATTCCAACTTCACAACCTGCAACTAAAAAGACACCTGTTGCAACTAAAAAAACACCAGCTGATGGAAGTCACCTGTCACAGCCTGCTACTCAAGGACAAAGTTCAAAACAAGCTACTCAAGGAGAAAGCTCACAAGCTGCTACTCTAGGAAAAATAAACAAGAGAACTTCAAGTGCTGCTACTCAAAGTTCACAGCCACCACTTACAAGGGACAAAAGGACTAAAATGACTGGAAGAAAAATAAAATTAACATGTTTCTTTTGTGTAATGTTTCTAAGGATAATGGTTTGTGTATTATGACTTTTATTTCACAACCTGCTACTATGCTACTATGTTTCAATAATATCTTTATGTTTTACTGTTATGTATGCTAGTGTTTTCTGTTTTGGGACTTCATGTAATGGTTTTTTTTACCATAAAATGACTGAAAGCATTAGCTAATATTATAAACAAGAACATATAACTTTAATAAAACTTCATTAAAATCTAGAAAAATGACAATAACATAATTATGTGCGCTATTAAGAAGTTCATTAACATTACTTGGCAAATTACATTAAAACTAAAAACAAAACAAAGAAAAACAACCAGCTGCACACTAAGAAAATTCTTGAGTCTTCTGTTTGCAGCAACAAAAATCTCCATAGTTGCTTCCATTGCGTTTCTAGCACTTAGTAAACCAGTGATGATATCAAATGCACAAGCACAAATTGGAGGATCCATCCAAGAGAAAAATGGACATTGATATGTTGAACAAGATCGAAAATGACGTCCTGGGTTTATATCAGTCCAAGATGTACAGAAAATGGATTGATTACCACAAAAACAACTAAAAATCACTCAATCAAGATGTGAAAAAATATGGTTTATACTTTTGGGTATTTCTAGAAAAAGAAGGGGGTGGATTGATTATAATAATAAGGCATGGATCGCTGGAACTTATACAAGAGAAGGGGGTGGATTTTTTATAGTGAAAAGACAGTCATACGCTCACATAACGAGTCAATATTAACAACAGTTAACACTAGGGAGGCCGCCTGCTTACTTTCCCTTAATGTTGGGGAGGTTTTCTGCACTTTCATGAAAGTATGGAGGCCGCCTGAATTTTGGGAAAACCATAGGGAGCATTTCTGCATTTCCCTTTAAAATTTATCTTGTATTGTAGCAGTAAAAGTTATAGGGAGAACTAATAGCAGTAAAAATAAAACATGCATGAGGAATTGTGTCTGATGGAGGCCAAGGTACTGCTGATATGCATCTGCAAAATGGGGAATTCATGGTTGGTTTTGACATACTAACGAAGACATGTTAGTTACTTGACCTGCAGCGATAACTAGTGACATAATGAATAATGGAACAAGAGACCGTTGATAAACTTGGAAACATGGGAACATCATAGAAAACCATCCTACATCCAACGGATATCATCTGCAATCATCATCATTTATGTCACATCCCATGGACATATCATAACAACCATGTCAAACAAGCACCATAGAAAAAGTAAAATAGTTCAGATGTGTTCTTGGTTTAGGCATCAAGATAGTAAAAATAATGCTACATATTCAATGTACTTCTCATATTATATATATCCTTTTATAAAGTGGTACATGGATGCATTAACACTGACCACACAAACATAGGTTGTCGTTATAACGATTGATATATGTAGAAATAATCAAATACAACTAAACATTGAATGTTGCTCTAGATCTCTTCTACAGTATTGCTCTATTTATTTTCTTATAGACGTAATTAAATTTACAAAAAGAAATCAAACCTAAAAACAACATATGTTTAGATACAACATATGATTACAATAATCTTAGGAACATCACAAATATTCTATGTCCTTCCAAACTATTCTATTGGAAACAACTCAATCGATAAAGCTTTTCACACACGAATCAGCTATAAAAAGAAAAGAGGGAAGTGCAAAAATCATCCCTGTGGTATGTCGAAAAATCGAATTACATCCTTCGTTAACTTTTTGGACAACAGCCATCCCTCCGTTAGTGCGCGGGGCACAATACATCCCTCATGGACTAACGGTGCAAATGTTTTCTCGTTAAAAATTAACAAAATCTAAAATAGAGGGTATTCTTGTCTTTTTCCTTTCCCAGGGATGTATTTTGAACCTTATCATAAATAGTTTCAAAAAAAAATTATTTTTGAAAAAAAAAATTTATTTTCAAAAAAAAAAATTATTTTCGAAAAAAAGTTTTATTTTCTAAAAAAAAATTATTTTCGAAAAAAAAAATATTTTCGGAAAGAAAAGTTATATTTTCTAAAAAAAATTTATTTTCGAAAAAAAAAATTATTTTCGAAAAAAAAAATTATTTTCGAAAAAAAATTATTTTCAAAAAAACAATTTATTTTCTAAAAAAACTTTATTTTCGAAAATAATTTTTTTTTCGAAAATAATTTTTTTTTCGAAAATAAATTTTTTTAGAAAATAATTTTTTTTTTCGAAAATAATTTTTTTTTTTCGAAAATAATTTATTTTCGAAAATAATTTTTTTTTTTCGAAAATAATTTTTTTTTAGAAAATAAAACTTTTTTTCGAAAATAATTTTTTTTTTGAAACTATTTATGATAAGGTTCAAAATACATCCCTGGGAAAGGAAAAAGACAAGAATACCCTCTATTTTAGATTTTGTTAATTTTTAACGAGAAAACATTTGCACCGTTAGTCCATGAGGGATGTATTTTGCCCCGCGCACTAACGGAGGGATGGCTGTTGTCCAAAAAGTTAACGAAGGATGTAATTCGATTTTTCGACATACCACAGGGATGATTTTTGCACTTCCCTCAAAAGAAAACTAGCCTAACAATCGATAAAGCTTTTCACGCATTAAGAAATTCCTAAGAACACCTATATTAAACGCACCTAATAACAACAAAACCAAACTTTAACGCACAAAGCAGATCAAAAAAACAAACTAGCCTAATAACAACAAAACCAAACTCTCACATGCGAAGAAGCTCTAAAAAGCAAACTAGCCAAACAATAGATAAAGATCTTCGCGCGTGAAGTTCCTAAAAAACCAGAATAAAACACACCTAATAACAACAAAACAAAACTTTCACGCGCGAAGAAGATCTAAAAAGCAAACTAGCCTAATGATCGATAAAAATCTTCGCCCATGAAGAAAATCATAAGAACAACTAAATGAAGCGAACCTAATAAAAAACAAATGAAACTTTCACATGTGAAGAAGCTCTAAAAAGAAAACTACCTAATGATCGATACAAATCTTCGCGCGTGAAGAAATTCCTAAGAATACATAAATGAAGCGCACCTAATATGCTGTATTCATGTGATATTGCAGAATTTAAGAGTCATTAAATTTTTTCATGTGATATTGCTGTATTCATGTGAAAAAGTTATAACAAAATTTTGTAGTTATGATTTTTCGTTTTAGATTCTTAACTAAACCCAACTTAAATTCTGCAACTGTTCAATTTTGCCACAAAAAATTCTCAAAAAGGAAAGAATAACCAGAAACCTAATCTGACGAACACCCCTACCAGGTCAATACCTGATTGATGTCTCAAAGTACACAATCACAAGGAAGAAGATGATCAAACAATGTTGAGTTCCACACCGAACATCCAAACACTCCCTGAGTTTCTGGTAACAAAGCAAAAGCTCATTAATCAGACATAAAGTCTCAAAACATTTTAAGCTTCTCTTAAAACGGAATCAATATCAAGAAATAGCAAACTCACTCACTTAGGGAACTATCTTTATCGAAATGAAATGAATGTTACCAAATCTTTTAAAATACATAATCGCAATGGAACGAGATACAAAAAAATGAGTATCCATCTGGCCAACACAATCCATACAAGAAAAATGAGTATCCTAATAACAACAAAACAAAACTTTCACGCGCGAAGAAGCTCTAAAAAGCAAACTAGCCTAATGATCGATAAAAAATTTCGCCCATAAATAAAATCATAAGAACACCTAAATGAAGCGAACCTAATAAAAAACAAACCAAACTTTCACGCGCGAAGAAGCTCTAAAAAGCAAACTAGCCTAATGATCGATAAAAATCTTCGCGCGTGAAGAAATTCCTAAGAATACATAAATGAAACGACCTAATAACAACAAAACAAAACTTTCACGCGCGAAGAAGCTCTAAAAAGCAAACTAGCCTAATGATCGATACAAATCTTCGCGCGTGAAGAAATTCCTAAGAATACATAAATGAAACGCACCTAATAACAACAAAACAAAACTTTCACGCGCGAAGAAACTCTAAAAAGCAAACTAGCCTAATGATCGATAAAAATCTTCGCCAAAGAAGAAAAATTATAAGAACACCTAAATGAAGCGAACCTAATAAAAAACAAACCAAACTTCCACACGTGAAGAAGTTCTAAAAAGCAAACAAGCGTAACATTCGATACAAAATCTTCACGCGTGAAGAACTTCCTAAGAAAACATAAATGAAGCGCACCTAATAACAACAAAACGATAATTTCGCGCACGAACCAGCTCTAAAAAGCAAACTAGCCTAATGATCAATACAAATCTTCGCGCGAAAAGAAATTCCTAAGAACACATAAATGAAGCCCACCTAAAAAACCAAAATTTCACGCGCGAATCAACTCTAAAATGCAAAATATCCTAACAATCGATACAAATCTAATAAAAGGACGCCGCAACCAAAAGAATTAGACTACTTAAATCCAAACAATTAACAAAATGAAACCCTAACAATAAGTAAATAAAATCAATAATTAGACCAAAAATTATAGACCCGCTATGCTACGGTGGTTGAAAAATGGTTGAAGACGACTGATACGAAGAATTAGAGATCGGGAACGATGAATTAAAGATCGGGGACGGTGGATAATCGACGGGGACGACGGTGTGTGTTTACTGTATGTTTACTGTGTGTTTTAAAGATCGGGGACGGTGAATAATCGATAGGGACGATGGTGTGTGTTTACTGTGTGTTTTTGTGTGTGAAAAAAGAGGCAGAGAGAAAATTTTGGAATTTACTTTTTTGGAATGCAAAAATGAGAGCACTGCAAGCAGACCCCTAAAATTTCAACTTTTAATAATTGCAAAAAGGTCCCTATGTTTTTAGTGTAAAATAAGATCTAATCTCAACCATTCAATCAAAAAAAATGAGGGGGGGTGGATGGAGGGCTGAGATCACATCTCACCATTTCACAAAATCAACCTTCTCACATGAACGCCCATATATATATATATATATATATATATATATATATATATATATATATATATATATATATATATATATATATATATATATATATATATATATATATATATATATATATATATATATATATATATATATATATATATATATATATATATATATATATATATATATATATATATATATATATATATATATATATATATATATATATATATATATATATATACATATATCTATATATATATATATATATATATATATATATATATATATATATATATATATATATATATATATATATATATATATATATATATATATATATATATCTATACTCCCTTATAAAACATGCATATCCCCAACCAATAACCAACCCTCCAACTTTAAGATTCAGACTTTCAATCCTACATCAAAACCTAAATTTACACACACCAAACCAACATCCAACCCAAAAATATTTCCAAACCAACGAATTCAAATTAAACAACCCTACAAACAAATACCCACTTATAACCCTCCCATTTCGTTCTCCATTTCCCTTTCAACAAAAAAACAAAACACACAATAAAAAACACACACTAACCCCTCATTTCATAAAACATTCTCATCTGCCACCAAAACTCTCTCCACCGAGCCTCACAACTATCAAATCTGACCACCACCGAATGACAAATCGCTGGAACTCTCTACAATCGATCTTACCACTGGCGGCTCTCACCATCACACTACACATTTTAGGAATTTGAGGTATTTTTTGAGTGTTTTAATAGATCTACGACTCTTAGTAAAGTTATGAAGGTGATATTTATAATTCTATAAATTTAATTTTTAGATCTAATATTTTGTGTTTTTTTTTTCTTTTTTACAGCCGATATTACTGCCATAGTTGTCGCTGTTGACGTCGTTGTATTTCCAGAAGAAGGTAGCTGCACCAAACGCGGTCTTCATTCCAACAACCAAAAAGGTTTTTCAAGTTTTAACATGTATTTTTAAAATTTTCATAATAGATCCATAATTATTTGTTATATTCTGTAGGTGATCTTTAATAGATAATTGATTTTGTTTGTAGATCCAAGTTTTCATAACTTTTTTCGTTCTTTTGTTGCACCCGTCACCTTCGCCACCGACTTGCCGGAAGAAAGCAGTTGCGGTTGTTGACTCGCCGGAAAACTATTGGCCGCTACTGAAAATCTTGCCGCCGTTGATTGTGTCGCCAGGTTGTGTATGCTTTATTTTTAAAGTTGTAAATTAATAATTTAATAAAGTTTGATGTGTAAAAACTTTCTTATAGTCTGTTGTGTGAATTTCTTATAATATGATTCATTGTGTTGTTATAAAATATGTGTAATGTTTGAATCAAGTTTATGTAATTTTGTAATGAGCCGTTCGTTTTTTACGTAATTGTTTGCGTATTTTTATGTTTAACTTTGTTTGGAACTTCTTGTGAATTTGCAATATTGGTTTAGTATGTAAGTTTATTCGTAAATTTGTAGTAATATTGTTGTAATCTGTTTGTATTATGTAGTTAAAGAGTTTGTTTTATATTTTAAAAGTATAAATGAACATGTTTTGATATAGTTATAAAATGTAAAAGTGAGAATTATTTGAAATTTACAAGTTTTGAAGTTTAGGTTTTAACATTTTTAAATATTTAGAAATAGTAAAAAATTTGAATTTTTGAAGTATAACATAGTTTTGAAGTATACAAGTTTTGAAATATTTTGAAACAGTAAAATTAAAATTTGAAATATTTCAAAATTCAAACTGCAATTTTTAGAATTTGAAATTCAAATAAAAGAATTATCTTTGGTTGTATAGAAAGAAGCAAAAGGAAAAAGAGAAAACTGATCAAATGCAAAAGCCTGCCAAAAAAGAAATAGTGTCATGTGGAAGGAAAATGACAGCACAAATGAAACACGAATACATAAATAAAAAACAAAAAGAAGAACAAAAAAATGAAGAACCTGAGCGAAGATAATAAAGGACGAGTACAAAAAAAATAAAATATGAAGTTTACTATTTTCCTTCTCATTTTTTGAGACTGATTTTTGATATGTGAATATGTTCAAATTTTCAAATTTTAATATTTCGAAATTTTAAAGATTTTGAAACTACTTGGGTTTTCGGAATCACGAGGTTGTTTGAAATTTGAATTCTATATAAACCTCACCCAATAGATATAAAAGGACAGTTGACTGACTACATAGGAACTTTAAATTTTGAATTTGATGTAAGTGAATCACGTGGGTTACCTAGATCCACCAAAAAGATAGTATACTTTTTCTTTTACTTTTTTCTTTTAGAGGGAAGGAGTATAACGCTTGAATGTTGCTATATTAGTTTTCCTAAGTATATGGTCAAATTGGCGCATAATAATGACACAAGCACAAATTGGCGCACATCAGATATGGTCAAAACCAATGTTTTGAAACAAATCGACCCGGTCAAATCAGCCGGTCATTGATTGGACCGTTGGATCGACCCGGTTTTCAATTAAAAAACTTATTTTTATATATATCGGCCTAAACAGATTTACTAACAAATATAACACGTAAGAAAAAGTTACGTTACAAGTACGTACAATTATATCGTGAAAAAAAGAAAAAAAGGAAAAAGAAAAAAAATCAAAACCCGACCGGGTCTCAAGAACCGGGTCAACCCGGGTCACTTCAAACTCGGTGGGTCACACCGGGTTCCTAAACTATAAGACACGGGTCAATTTGACCCGTTTTTTCGGCTGAAATCGGTCCGACCAGTTGAACCGGCCGAGTCGACCTCCGTTTCAAGACATTGGTCAAAACTTATACGTAGCCGCCACTATATACTCCGATCATGCATACAGTTATTTGAAAGTTTTTTTTACCGACAATTTTTTACAACTACACAAACTGTCTCACATGTGTAAATCGAGACTTGAACCCACAATCTTTAATTTAGAAGGTCACTCACATACCGCTTAATCAAAAGGCCTTTGATCAGTTCTTAAAAAGTTATTTAGTCAAAAACGATTTACAATAAAATAATTGAAACTTAAAACATTGTTGTCTAACAAATAGCTAACAATGCAAATACAGTTTATTGAAACCAAATATTCGACATTGAAATTTGATCTGAACTATAAACAGCTGTTGTTATATGCACATACTCGCCTATTAGAAACAGCTGCCGCTAGGCGCGGGTATTTCGGCTAGTATATATATATATATAGATATATATAGATATATATATATATATATATATATATATATATATATATATATATATATATATATATATATATATATATATATATATATATATATATGTATATATATATATATATATATATATATATATATATATATATATATATATATATATATATATATATATATATATATATATATATATATATATATATATATATATATATATATATATATATATATATATATATATATATATATATATATATATATATATATATATATATATATATATATATATATATAGATGGGATCTAGAGAAAACATCATCTCGGTAGAAAACATAGAAAACAAAAACAGATGCACCAAAATATCAAGCAGATGCACCATTTGTTATTTAATGCCCATTTTTTTGTTTAGTGCATCTCTTTGACATTTTGGTGCATCTGTTTTTGTTTTCTAAGTTTTCTACCGAGATAATGTTTTCTAATGATCCCATCCCTATATATATATATATATATATATATATATATATATATATATATATATATATATATATATATATATATATATATATATATATATATATATATATATATATATATATATATATATATATATATATATATACATATATACATATATATATATATATATATATATATATATATATATATATATATACATATATATATATATATATATATATATATATATATATATATATATATATATATATATATATATATATATATATATATATATATATATATATATATATATATATATATATATATATATATATATATATATATATATATATATATATATATATATATATATATATATATATATATATATATATATATATATATATATATATATATATATATATATATATATATATATATATATATATATATATATATATATATATATATATATATATATATATATATATATATATATATATATATATCAAATCAAATCAAAAACCCTTATATAGGAACGATGGTGAGACAATGTCTTAAATACAATATTTTATGAAAATGACACATGTAATTTATTAAGGGTTTCCATAAAATTCTTTAAATAGAAAATAGGAATTACAAAGATGCCTTAAATACAAAATTTTATAAAAATATATAAGGAAGGGTGGTGAAACAATACCTTAAATACAAATTTCTTTAAAAATGACACATGTAATTCATTAGAGGGTTTACATAAAATGGTTCAAAAAGAAAATAGGAATTACAAATGATGCCTTAGATACAAAATTCTAAAAATGACACATGTAGTTCATTAAAGGGTTTCCATAAAATGCTTCAAAAACAAAATAGAAATTACAAATGATGCCTTAAATACAAAATTCTATAAAAATATATAACGAAGGATTGTGAAACAATGCCTTAAATACAAAATTCTATAAAAATGACACATGTAATTCATTAAAGGGTCCATAAAATGCTTCAAAAAGAAAATAGAAATTACAAATGATGCTTTAAATACAAAATTCTATAAAAATGACATATGTAATTCATTAAAGGGTTTCCATAAAATGCTTCAAAAAGAAAATACGAATTACAAATGATTCACAATAGTTTGACTTACTAAAATGAAAATATATTTAGATATTTGGACTGTCAAATTTTGGACTGGGCTATATACTGTTGCTATATTATACACGTGACAAAAAATAATACCAAGAATGTGCGTTTTGGGCTTACTTTTTCTAGAATACACTTTACCACAAAAACATATAAAACAAAATAATTTCTAAAAAATATTTAACCATAATGTTTTTGCTAACAAACAAACTTAACAATAATACTAATTTCAAAAAAAAAATAATGTGAAAAAGTTATTCGTAACATTAATATATACAAGATTTATTACCTCATAAAATTCAAAAATACATAAAATATTTATACAATATTATTAAAATTCTAAAAAGAATTTAATGTAACAAACTTATTCGTAACGTTAACGTATGCAAATTCAATTAACTCATAATATTCTTAAATATATAAAATATCTTAAACTACGTTACTTTTGTTCATATATGTTTTACATAAAACATATATGTTCCTGATATACTACTTACCATGTTGTACATTGCCAAACATATATGTTTTAGTTCATAAAACACATATGTGCCTTTATTTGTATTTTTTTAACTGACGACAAATCCACTTATATGCACGCATCAAACATATATGTCTTAGTGCATAAAACATTGTAGAAACAAAAAAAAAGGGGGGGGGGGTTGATTAGTTTCTCTTCAGTTTATCTCCTAATTAAAATTCCTTTCAATTAGGTGGGTGTCAAAACCATCTTTTACTTGAAAGCTAGTTGTATAATGATTAGGTTCAATTCTAGTGCATTAACAATAAGCAGTAAGTGTAATGATGACGAAGGTAAGTAATGAGTAAGGAAAGAAACAACCATGTAGGAAGACACCAAGATTTATAGTGGTTCGGCAACGAGGCTCTATCATCATTCCTACTCCACTCCTCGAGTACACCTTACTCGAGATTTCCACTATATCCACAAGCTCCCTTCTTGGCGGAGAAAACCTTACAACGTCGCTTACATTATTTTCCGATACTAAGCTAAATGTTGAGACCTAATCTTAGCTAGGACCAATCTACAAAACGTCGCCCACTTCACCATTTTATGACACAAGGCTAGATGTCGAGTTCTAATCAAAAGATAGAACCAATCTTCACAACGTTACCCACTTCACCATTTTCTGACACAAGGCTAGATGTCGAGTTCTAATCCAAAGCTAGAACCAATCTTCACGACTCTTCACTTTGAAGCTAAGTGAGTACTTCACACAACACAACTACACATCACTTTATAGTGTAGTGAGAACTCACAAGACACAACCAAATCACTTTATAGTTTAGTGAGAACTAACACAACTTCTTACAACTCAACTAAACATATCCAAGTACTGTAAAATCCATGATTTTACCATGATTAAATGTAATAAAAGTCTACCCAATGATTCTAAATCATTTCTCAACCTAGTAATAATAATCGAGTTTCGAGGACGAAACTCAAGATGGCATGTGGATGGTGTAAAATCCGAGATTTTTCGTTCATTAAATAATAATAAATTATGTTTCAAAACTTATTTTGAAGCAATACAAAAGTTATTGGAATTGAAAACAAGGTAAAGGTCATACAACCTGCGTACCGACAGTTTAATAATTTAACTACATAAATTATTGTCGAGAGATACTTGATAAAACAATTTGATTAAATTGTTTAATATTTCATTTATCTATAGAGAGGTTAAATGAGAAGTATCTGTATTAAAACGATACTTACTTTATAAAAACGATAAATGATAAATTATCGTCATTTAGATAAACGAACACGTTTTTCGTGTAAATCATATAAATACTCCATTTTATTAGAGAAATGTTTTGAATTAGTATATATATGTGTGCAATTAGGGTTTCCCCTCATTTCACTAAAACCCTAGCCTCCACTCACACACACACTCTCTAAAGTGGCAGCCGCCACTTTTCCGGTGACGTTTTCCGGCCAACTTCCGGCCACCTTCACCATTTAAGAAAAACCGTCCAAAATGATTAGATCTTATAGATCTACTCAATCCACCAACGAAAAGCGACCTCCACCGCACTTGCTTGGTCGTTGCCGTCGTGCAACCACAAACAGCCACCACCATCTCGTGGCTCCTAGCCACCAGCCGTGACACCATGCAATCACCGTAGTCATGGTTAAAACCCACCAGCAGCCATCTTGCTCGTGGCCATCAACGACCATGCTACCGCCCTCCGTCTGGACGAGACCACCACCTCAGCCGTGGTGGTTACGACGCTGCCAGCCACCACTACAACTCCTACTGCCAGTCACCATCGCAGCCCTGCTGCCAGCCACCACCGCAGCCCCTACTGCCAGTCACCATCGTAGCCCTGCTGCCAGCCACCACCGCAGCCCCTGCTGCCAGTCACCATCGCAGCCCCTGCTGCCATCTTTGCAGCCACCTTATTCCTCCACACCCACGACATCATAGCCGTCACCACCCTCCTGTGGGCGTCGTCCATATACAGCCACCAGCACCTGGCATGGTTGGCTCGTATAGATTAGACTGGGGGAGTTTGGTTCGTTGTTGTAAATCAGCAGAAGGAGTGTTGTTATTCGGCTTATTATGTACCCATCGGGTGTACTTGGTCTTGGCAACACCACCACCACTTGATGCATGTGCTTACAACAGCAACATAGGTTGCATTCGGTTGAAGACCAGCAGTCGGGAGCGTTTGGATCTGCTGAATAGCAGCCACATAAGGGGTGTTTGGTTTATGGTGAAGAAACACATAAGGTGCGTCAGGATAACAAAAATATGTACGGGTATGTTCGGATCTGCTGTCAGGAGAGACATGCAGGGCGTTTGGGGCCATGATCTGTGTAAATAGCTTCGGGGGTGTTTGGATCTGCTGATAAAGGGGGCGTTTGGGACTGCAAGAAGCTTAAGGGGCTGTTTGGGACTAACAGCAGACTTAAGTGAGCGTTTAGGATTGCTGATGACGACAAGTACATACTAGATTTCGAGTTTGTAACGTTTTAAGGTATGCCTATGTTGTAATGTAAACTTGCATGTAGTATATTCCCACCGTTAGTTGTAATACTACCACCGTTAGTGTATTATTGCCATCGTTTGTTATAAGTTACCACTGTTAGCTTTAGACTTACCACTATTAACTTTAAAGTTCCCACTGGTAGCTTTAAAGTTGCCACTGGTAGTTATAAGTTACCACCATAGCTTAAATATTGACTAATGTTTCCACTGTTTTCATATTATAGCCACTGTTTTTACTTAAGTACCTACTGTTAGCTTTTATTAGCCACTGTTGGTACACAAGGATTATTATAATAGTTTTTAGAATAAAAATATTATATTTTTACTAACGGGGAAACATGTTTTAAATCGGGATTAATTCATAATAAATTATTATTAATTATTTTTGGAATCTTATAAACTGCTAAATAAATTTAATAATTTATTTACGAAGACTACAATATCGTATAAGTTTTATAAACATCAGGGGTACGTGGAAACAGTAAACGGGCAAAATGCACACCTAACAACCATCATAACAGTATATATAATCAGTAAATATACTGTGATATATTGATAACAAGAATAAACATACAACCAATTAAACTGCATGCATTTATTATTTATGCATATACTGAGACTTACTCAATTACTTGGGTATTCGATGTACTGTGTGCTTTGTGATTTGTATACTTGATCATCCTCGAGCTGTCTTATGTAGGTGAATTCATAGCCTCACATTTTAAATCCTTTTATGATTTTCTAACCCGCGAGGGGGAGACATGCTATTAAATAACTGTAACTTGTTTGTCAATATAACTATTATTTATTTTAAAGAACGTAAATTGAACTGTAACCTGTTTTGACAATATGATTGATAATTCTTTTATAGAACGCAAATTGAATTGTTATCTTTAATTACATTTGTAGAAACTGTTAAATTATGTGAAATTGCCCGAATGTTATAAATAGATCTATTTGGGATTGACCATCCCCATCTGGGTGAGTCATGCTCACTGTGCCTTGGCCGGGACAACAGATGTATACCATGTTGGAACTGGGTTTGGGTGTCTTTTTGTGGGACACTACGTTCTCATCTGTTGAGGACTATGGAAGGTTAAGCTTCAGTTTTGGAAATAGGAAGAAATGTAATTATTTGGTAGTATATAGCTTTGTGCAATGATACTATCTGTAAGGTTTGCATTCCTAAACTTAAATTTATATTGTTTAGCACGTTAATGAATGGAATAATTGGACACTTTGAACTTGATTTTATAATCAAATATTGAACAACACTAGGTAGGACATTTAAGGTTCTAAACTATGATTTTACCCAAAACTCTATGAATTCACCAACTTTATGTTGACTGTTTTAAGCATGTTTTTCTCAGGTAATTAAGCAAGATTAGCAAGATTATTTGAGCATGGACTGAGCATCATTTTGAAGCATAAAAATGACGGGGGATTTATCTTTTATTGGGGTATTTATAACAGATGATATTTAACGATTTGAACGATTGTACCAAGATAATGTTTATATCAATTGTATTTCAAAAATCATATAATTACGATCTGTGCTTTGTAAGCTATTTGCTCATCGATCCACCACTGTGATACCCGCTTTATGGGGGTGTTACAAAGAATGGTATCAGAGCATTAGTTCTAGCGAACCAGATAAATCTTTAAATAAAATAAGAATAAAAATATTTCTCTTTTATTTAAAAGCTGGACTATAACTTTATAAAAATCTTTTGGGGATTTTTTTGGGACATACTTAGAGAGCATATAGCATAGAGAGCATGCATAACTATATGATTTAAGTGCGCATTCATTATTCTCTACATTTATAATTGTTGATGGTATTAGATGCTAACTGTGTATGTATTTACGTATTATGACTATTTAATATTTATTATAAAAATATTAAAATATTCAAGTATTTAATGAAAAAATAAACATGCCATTTTAGTAGGGAGCTTTATATTAAAGATGTTCCATCTCGATATTTCGTTTTGACTGAGTGGTTGGGTTTATGATTTAAGTGCCCTCGCTCCTCAAACGTTTATAGAATGACTTCTGAAGTATGATGGCCTGAACAATGCATTGTAACCACGAACAATCTAATACATAACAAACAACTGGAAACATTTAAATGGAAATTTAAATAAAATATTTGGAAACATTTGGAAATCTAACAAAATCTCTAGAACTCGTTAGAAAATCTAAGAAGATTCTTTTTAAGTCTCTAAAAATCAAAATAGATCTATCTATTTTACTTAATCTTGGAAAATTTAAATTGATTTTATAAAAATCTAACTAAATAATATACGTCTTGCAAAATCTTAGGGGAAATCTAAACTAGATTTATAAATCTTTAGTAAACCTAATTAGATTTTTTAAATATTGAAAAATCTAATAAAATGTTGGGGAAATTTACAAATTCTTTGTAAAATCTTAATGTATCTTTAAAATCCTTACCATGCCTTTGGTAAACTTAACTATATTTTTATAAATCTTGGAAAAATCTAAAATTAGATTTTTTTTAGGAGATCTTGATTAAATCCTATTGAACTTATAATGAACTTGTAAAAACCTAGATCTTATGTATAGGTTTATGCTTTACGTTTAACCAAGTAATAAACCTAGATTTCATAATGAAGACACATGGAAAACAAATATAGCTTGGGATATCTGATTCGTTTTTGAACCTGTAATAAACTTGTGAACTTGTAATAAACCTAGATCTTAATTTTTGGGACCTTGTAAATTAAAGGTAAGCATAGAACAAGATTGGATTTTATCTTGAAATACTATAAATAATATTAGCCGTGGGTTATAAGCTCATCTTAAAGCTTATAACTAACATACAAACTTGTAACCAACTTGGGTCTTACTTGAAAAACACGGAAATAAAAAATACTGTAGGTTTTAACTCTCTATTTAGAGATCTAGACTTAATCTTTAAGAACCAGTAATAAGCTTGTAAGGTTTCATAAACTTCACACCTAGATAAATGGTTAAGTATTATTAACGGACTATTTAAGCCCATGCAACTATAGCACAAAACTTGAATAAGACCAATACAATATTGCCGTGTATATGCAAGAGCACATTAGGCCCATTTAATGCGTAGTAAGCCCACTTAGAAAACCTAGAATTATTAATGGACTAAAATATGTTTAGGCCAATTAGGCCCATTTATTGTCTTATGGACCTATGTAGTAAAACTTGTAATATTAATGGATCTAAAAATGTAATTAGGCCCATTAAGAAATCCTTAGCTCAAAAATTGTTAATGGATCATGTAAGCTCAATAAGGGTTTGGGAAGCCCATTAGCTCTTTTGGTACACTTAATAAGCCCACTTAGTGATGTTATACTTGAATAAAGTTTTTATACCAAAAATAATTTATAAGAACTTTTAGACTAAAAATGTTAGTTTATAAGACTTATGGATTAAAACCAGGACATTTGAAACTTGTCTTGATAAAATAGTAATTACAAGAACTAATATTGTAAATACCTTAAAGTATAGGGATTATTAAGTGCCATTCGTGACTTATTATACCTTAAGGACCACTTTTGTAAATTCTTGGAAGTTAAATTGTTATTTTATGACTCTAAGGACTAATGGTATAATCAGCCGAAACATTAAGGAGCCCTAGGGAATTATTCTCACCATTAAATGAAAGTTATACAACCTAATTTTAACTAGGGGGACTATTTTCACCCTCTCCTGAAAATACTAGAAACCCTAAGGACTAAAGCTGTTAAGAACCGGAAAGTACATTTGGTAAAATATAGAGGGACTTGTTTTCCCAATAACCGAAACTTAAGCAAACCCTAGAACCCTTATTTCATTTAATGTATTAAAACTTGAGCAAATCCTAAACTAAATGGACTAGAACCGTCATTTCCTGACACTTGTAAACAAAGGGTTATTTATTAACTTGCGAAAACTTTAGGGGACATTAAAGTAAATGTAATAAAGTGTTATTACTCTTATAAACTGTTTATATAAATTGTATATGAAACTTAATGTACATAGATTATAAAAGTAAAATACAACAATTATAAGTAAAATACTTTTACTTAAAAAGTATTATTAATAACAAATTTAAATGGAAGTTACTAATACTTGTACAACAATGTATTTAACTAAAATACAGTAACGTAAGTAAACTGCCTAAAAACGAGTGGATATCGTAATAAAAATCCAAATAAATACTAAAAATCTTATACTAAGATTTCGCATCCTACACGATTGATTGTGAATCAGTTTAAGCTTATATGCTGATTATTTTCTTATAATTAATTGATAACTATTATAATATAGCCTTATATTATAAGTCCCCGATTGAACCATGTTGGTTTTATAAACCATTGTACATAATGACTCTAGAACTTAATTATCACCACCTTCGTATAATTTTACGAAGTGTTATTTCCTACTTGAGCATACTATCTTTACATAGTTATTTGGTGAATAGGAACTTGTTAGCCTCAAAATATTGAGTCAAACAAGAATGTTCGGTCATTGGTTTATATTGTAATATTTATTAGAACGTTGTAATAGGTAGTTAAAACAGTCGTGACATTACGGGCTTGATGGTTAGCTTAAAAGGCCTCTTTCAAGGTACTAAGCATTTATTCAAGCCCGACCCAAAACAATATAATCCATTAGAGAGGCCGCATGTGGGTGGACTATATAAGCATCCTCCTAGCATGTTAGGAGGGTGGATGATCTCATTATTCTTAATCTAATTTCAAAATTTAACCATCTCTCTCTCTCTACTTTCTCTCACTACTTTCTCTCTCTAAAATTCATATCTTTCCATCTCATTTCTTTAATCTATCATCATATTATAAGGGACAACAATTGGTATCAATCGCCATGGGGTAGATTTTTGTTTAGTTTGTGGTTATCATTTTTTGATTTCGTGTGATTTTCATCTTAAAATCATCTCGTATGAAAAAAAGTTTGTGTTTTTGAGCTCAAAATCTTCATACAAATTGCCTACAAAGTTGTGGTAGGAATTTGTGTTCCTCATTTTGGTGATTTCCACGAAAAAATTGGAAGTTTTGGCTTGATTTTTGGGTAAAATTCGTCATTTGGAGTTTTTGGTTACACTGTTCGGAATTTGAAGTTTTATAACTCAGGAAACAAGGGTTTTGAAATATTCCGAATTAGGTGAGAAAGAGGTATTCCGAATTAGGTCAGTGATCACGTTTTCCGAACTAGGTGAGAAATCTTGATTCCGAACTAGGTGAGAAGCGTGTATTCCGAATTAGTACCAGATTTGGTTTCAGGATTGAGTGTGTTTCTGCATATTCCGAATTAGGTCAGAACATTATCGATTCCGAACTAGCTCAGAATTCCATCATTTCCGAATTAGATCCGAATTTCACTGATTCCGAATTAGATCAGGCTCACAGATTCCAAATTAGGTCATGGTTTAACAGATTCCGAACTAGGTCTGATATTCACAGATTCTGAACTAGGTCTGAGACTCACAGATTCCGAATTAGGTCATGGTTTAACAGATTCTGAACTAGGTCTTTGATTCATATTCCGAACTAGATCATTAGCACGCAGATTCCAAACTAGGTCTTTGATTCACATTCCGAATTACATCAAGTATTCCGAATTAGTTCAAGATCAGTCATTCCGAATTATAAATAAGTTCATTGGATTCCGAATTGCTTTTTGAAGATTTATTCCGAATTAGGTTGAGTTCGTGTGATTTTTCGTTTAAGAATTTTTGGTTTCATACGAAGACATTGTTTGGGGTTTTCACACCATTTTTTTTTGAAGTTTCAACCACAATCTACTCACAACATCTACTTTAGATCCTATTCACTTAACTTCATTCTTGAGATGGATTCTATTGCTGAATATCGTGTTACTAATAACAACATCATGGTGGCGGGTAACAAAGAGAGACCACCAATGCTTGTCACTGGTAGATATGCACAATGGCAATCACGATTCCTTTGATATCTTGACACCAAACCCAATGGTGATGTTCTTCGACGTTGCATTAAAGAAGGACCTTATACTCCCACTACAATCACCATTCCTGCAATTCCAGCAACTGACTCGACGACCGGTTCCGATAAGCAAACAATTGAGGAAACATATGAGAACACTTCGAAAGAGAAACGTGCTTGGATTGATGCAGAGAAAGAAGCAATCTACTTGATTCTAAGTGGGATTGGGGATGATATTTACCTAACGGTTGATGCATGCTCTACTGCTAAAGAGATATGGTTTGCCATTGAACGCTTGCAACAAGGTGAATCACTTAACAAGCAAGATGTCAAAACTAACTTGTTCTGGAACTTTGGTAACTTTACTTCATTAGATGGGGAATCAATTGATTCATATTACTCAAGGTTCTACAAGATGATGAATGACATGACAAGAAACAATTTACAAGTCTCTACCATGCAAGTCAATGTGAAATTTCTACAGCAACTTCAACCTGAGTGGACATGATTTGTAACTTTGGTGAAACAACAAAGTAAGTTAGACGAAGTCAACTATCACACGCTCTTTGACATTTTGAAACAATTTCAGAATGAGGCAAATGAACTTCGAGCTGAATGGATAGCGAACACTTCTAATCCACTTGCTTTGGTGTCTACCACTCAACACACTCAAGATCATCACTCTCGTGCTCCAAAGTCATACTCCACAACATCATCCTCACCAAGGTACTCCACTACATCCTCTTCACCAAGATACTCCACTTCTTCTAAGTATTCTGCTCCCACACGATCACGAGACAAAGAACCAAGAGCACCATCACCATCACCTGAGCCATCATCTGAAGAGGACAGTGATGAAGAACTAGCTCAAAAGGATAGGGAGATGAAGCAACAAATTGCTTTCATTATGAAGACCTACAACAAAATCTTCAACCCCACCAACAACAATCTTCGAACATCATCAAATACAAGGAAACAATATGTTGAGAGTCCTCGAAGGTATGACACACGTCAACGTGATGAAAGTCCTCCTAGGTATGATCGACGTAATCCAACACATGTTGAGGGTTCTGCACGGTATGACCGACAAACTGCTAAGTATGATGCTCAGAGGATTGCTACTGCTGCTGGGAATAGGGAGACTGTTGGTAGTCAAGTGGTTCAACAAAGTGGGATTCAGTGCTTTAATTGTCAAGGCTATGGGCATATGGCAAAGGAATGTAGGAAGCCGAAACAGGTTAGGGACTCTGGCTATCATAAGGAAAAGATGCTACTTTGTAAGAAGATGGAAGCTGGGGTTAAACTGTCGGCTGAGGAAGGAGCAATGCTTGATGATACTGATGATGAAGCTTCCGATCAAGAACTTGAAGCACATTACACGTACATGGCCAACGTTGAAGAAGTTCTCAATGTCACTGAAGATGACAATGATCCTATTTCAACACTGAGCCAATCGATAAGGTACACACTGAAGAGGAATATAATGTGTTTGGTAATATTCATGAGCATTATGAGCTACCCAAAGCCATTAATGACACATGTATGATGGAAACGGTTGATAGCAATACCATATCCGATTCATCAGACATGTGCAATAATGAGTCTAAGGATGATCAACATGCAAATGAGTATGATGATGACGAGGAGCGTATTGCGCTTGCTAACTTAATTGCTTCTTTACAAAAAGATGTCAAAGAAACTAGAAAGAGTCAAAAGCAATTAAAGAAGGCAAACGCTACGCTCACTCATAATTTTGAAGAATGCAAAGCTGCTCTAATTAAATCTAGTGAGACCATTGATAGCTATAGAGCTCAGATTCTTCAAAAGACCAATTAGGTTGAGGGATACAAAGGGTGTTTAATTAATGTTAAAAAGGATGATTTTTAAGAGAAATATAACGAAACTCTTAAGCTTCTTGAACAAGAGAAACGTAATTATAACGCCTCTTTGAGTACTGAACGTCACAAAACGTATCTTGCTACCACTAAAGTCAATGAGCTAACTCAAGTAAATGGTTTTCTTCAAGAGGATAAAACTAAACTTGTTAATGAAAAGAAAGTTGTGGTTGATAAGATGGAAAAGGATTTCAAAACTAAACAAGCGAATGACATCGAAAAAATGGCAGAGCTTGAAACTCAACTTGATTTTTACAAGAAAATTGTTTACAAAACTAATCAATCAATTCAAACCATGAGAATGTTGGCACCTCATTCGTTTTTCAAGGATAGACCTAGTTTTGCAAATCCTAAGTACCTTGAGCATGCTCAATCTGAGAATCATCACTTATATCTTGATGAGTCCCAATAAACCGATCTTGATTGTCTTGTTTTTAGGCCCGATAGTGACGAGACAAATGATTTGGAAGAAGAGAGTAGACCAAAAGTTAATAAAGAATTCTTAAACAATATAATTATGCTTATGAAAACAGTCTTTATGGTCTCTTCACACCGCGAACACAGAAAACTCGTGAGCAAATATTTTTCGAATGTGAACAAATAAGAATTAAATGGAGACAAGCTTTTGCCACTAAGAAAACTAATGTTTCAAAATTTATTAACTATTTGCCATATAAAGCTTCTGTAAGCAAGAGTAAGCAAGCACTTAGTATTCTCAAGAGTAACATTGAAAATTTCAAAAAGGTTGTTGATGATGACTGGAAAAAACTTTCGAAAAGAGACAAAGAAATTCCTCACGATATAACTGTGCTTATGAAAAGTATTTTGATTCCGTTTGTGGAACAAACGCAAAAACATATTTTGGAATTTGAAACACTAATTAAGCAAGAAATGTTTGATGATTTGAAATATGTGGAATCTCTTGAACAAGAAGTGAACGACCACCAACCTGAAAGAGACGAGTTTTCTACTGCATATGATCTACTCTTACATGAATGTCTCTCAAAAGATATTATGTGTGCTTATGTTACATCTTGTGCTGATATTGATGAATATTCTAATGTTGCATGCAAATATCTTGATCAAGTTAAAGAATGTAAACGTCTTGAAACTGAGCTTTCGAATAAAGTTGACCAAAAAGAGTTTTCGACACTTCAACATAGATATGATTATCTTCAAAAACATTGTCACTCACTTGAACTTGCTTTGCAAAACAAAGTTGGCAGCTTTTCAAATGATACATCTTTAGAAGTAAAATTATCTAAGTCATGTCGATTATTAAACGAAAAAAGTCTTGATATTTCGGATTTGAAAGCTCAGTTACAAGAAAAAGACATAGCAATAGCATAGTTGAAGAAACTCGTTGCTAAGATGGGCTGGAAAGTTATGGAACCTAGCGTTAAGCAACCTGTTTTTAGACAACCCAATGCCTCTAGAGTGAATAGATCCTCTATCTTGGGAAAACCATCTGCTTTCTCAAATTCTTCGTTTGCAAAACTTGTGTTTGCCCCCAAGATGGATGGAAAGGAAAGGTTACCACATACTCAACCCATAAGGAATGCTATAGCACCAAGCGTTAAGCACAATAATGTGATTAAACCAAGGATGTATAGAATGACCACTAAACCCACAAACAAATTTAGTCACTCACCTCAGACTTCTAGAAACACTAATATCCATGTGTCTTCTACTACAGGAGTAGTCTCCACTGCTAGTGTTAGCCGGCCTCAACTTAAGAGCACTCAAGTGAATGATAAGGTATGGAAACACAAGAGTCAAGGGAAGATGAAGGAAGTAGAAGAACACCCTAAGAATTTGAATGTTTTTAAGAATAAAAAGTCTGTAATCGCATGTAATGACGATTGAATGATTTGAATGATTTGAATGCTATGAATGTGAAATTTGTTTGTGTCAAATATGGAATGTGTGCAAATGCTAATCATTCTATGTGTGCTATGAATAATGTCAAAGGCGTAGAAACTAGAACTAAGAAGCAAGTTGTGATGCCTGTTAGTGCTAGTAAACCCAAACACAAAGTGAACCATTCTGGTACAACCCCCACTAAGAAAAGTAATGCATCAGACTCCACCACTAAGAACCCTAGAAGCAGAATTAAGGAATTATATGAGTCTGCTAGCAAGTCTTTGAAATGGTGGTTTGCTAATCAATGTCCTCCAGGATATAAATGGATGCCTAAAGTTAGGACAGACAATGTGACAACGAGTGTTAGTATGCCTTTAAATATTGCTAAGGACACTAATGATTCTACAATCACAACTACTGTGGTATCCAATTTAGCAAATGCTCCATCGTGTTCTAACTCTTCTGCAGGTGATAAAAATAATTCTCTTCATATTGGACTCCGGATGCACGAAGCACATCACGGGGAATATCAAGCTTCTAATTAACTTCGTGGAGAAGTTCCTGGGTACGGTCCGATTCAGAAATGATCAATTTGCACCGATCCTAGGATATGGAGATTTGGTTCAGGGAAATATAACGATAAAGAGGGTATACTATGTCGAAGGGCTCAATCATAATCTTTTCTCGGTTGGTCAATTATGTGATGCAGATTTGGAGGTTGCTTTCAGGAAGAAGACATGTTTTGTTCGTGATTATGATGGAAATGATTTACTTACTGGTACACGGGGTACTGATCTCTACACTATTTCACTTCAAGATACAACTTCATCAACTCCAATTTGCTTTATGGCCAAAGCTTCAACGACTCAGGCATGGTTATGGCATCAACGTCTTTCTCATCTCAACTTTGATACCATCAACTTGCTTTCCAAGAAAGATATTGTGAGAGGCCTTCCAAGCTTAAATATTCATCAAAGATCATCTTTATTCTTCTTGTGAGCTTTGTAAAGCTAAACGAAGTAGCTTCAAAACAAAGACCACACCAAGCTCTAAAGGACGGTTAGATCTTCTATATATAGATTTGTGTGGTCCCATGCATGTTCATAGTATCAATGGAAAGAAATATGTTATGGTCATTGTCGATGATTACTCAAGGTACACATGGACTCACTTCTTGAGGTCCAAGGATGAAACACCCGAAGTTCTCATCAGCTTTCTTAAACTGATACAACATGGTCTTCAAGCTCAAGTTAAAGTGGTTCGTACTGATAGAGGTATATAATTTTTGAATTCTAATCCGAGAAACTATTTTGAAGCCGAAGGAATTGAACATGAAACATCTATTGCCTGAACACCCGAACAAAACGACGTTTTTGAAAGACGAAATCGTACTTTAGTCGAGGCTGCTCGAACATTATTATCCGCTTCAAAACTTCCACTATACTTTAGGGCCAAAGCCGTGTCAACCGCATGCTACACACAAAACCGCTCCTTAATTATCCCAAGACACGAAAAGACACCATATCACATAATTCATGATCAAAAACCTTCACTCAAACACCTTCATGTTTTTGGATGTACTTGTTACATAATACGAGATGGTGAAAATTTGGATAAGATGAAAGAGAAAGGTGATGCATGCATTCTTGTGGGATATGCAACTCAGTCTAAGGGGTATAGAGTATACAACAAGAGAACAAAATTGATAGTCGAGACTATTCACATCCGATTTGATGAATTACAAGAGATGGAACTTGAACAAAACAGTTTAAGTCCCGATCCACAACGACAAACGACTTCCGTTCACAACCGCACGGAACTCGGAACTCAAGACCACAGCAATGAACCGTCAAGATCAAAGTTGGTTCCACAAAGTGTTCCAAGAGCAGATATGACATTCAACACGACAATTGAAGAGTTGGAAATGTTATATGGACCAATGTATGATGAATATTTCACGGGGGAGAAACAAGTTGTATCAAAGTCTTCCACTGTCACTCATGATAAGAATGATGATACCGATCATCGTCAACAAAAGGATACAACTTCATCTACTTCAACACGGGTTGCTGCAAATATACCTCCTCAGAATATCACTTCAACAATCGATCCTACAACATCCACAACTATTGTCATTGCTCTAGAGAACACAAATCAAGCAGATAATGCATTATCTGACGAAGATGAATTTATCAACCCATTCGGTACACCGGTACACGAAACTAGAGAGTCTTCTACTCGCCATGTTGATCCGTCAAATATGCATACGTTCTATCAACGACATCCTTCAACACATCATTGGACCCGAGATCATCCTTTGGTTCAACTAATTGGAAACCCTTCATAGTCTGTTCGCACAAGACGACATATTAACACCGATGGCGATGTTTGTATGTTCGCACTCGCCGTGAGTTCAGCTGAACCGAAAAATATCAAAGAAGCCATGGCTGATCATGCTTGGATTGAATCGATGACGGATGAACTTCAACAATTTGAAAGACTTAAAGTCTGGGAACTTGTTGACAGACCATATGATGTAATACCATTAAATCTTCGATGGATTTGGAAAAACAAGATGGATAAAGAGAACACGATCATCAAGAATAAATCTAGGCTAGTGGCTAAAGGGTATGGACAGAAAGAGGGTATTGATTTTGAAGAATCATTTGCACCTGTAGCTCGTATGGAAGCGGTCAGGATTTTCCTTGCTTATGATTCACATAAGGCATTCATCGTTTATCAAATGGACGTAAAGACGGTGTTTCTTAACGGTCCTTTGAAGTAAGAAGTCTATGTCACGCTAATAAGTGTGAAAACACTTATACTTTTACCACTTATTTCCAATAATAACAAGACCAAAACGTATAATTTATGTCGTAAAAGTCGGAATTATGCGTGGTTTGTGTTTTTATTGTGTTTTAGGGCCAAAAGATGAAAAAGGAAGAAAACACGGGCTTTCACGGGCTTTTATCGAAGAAAACGAGAAAAAACGAAGTCAAGAGATCAAGGGTGCTTAAAGAACGGATGTCCAAGACCTATTCTGAAGATTTATCGAAGAAAAAGTCTAAAGACGGAAGTTTAATGAAGTCGAAGAATTCAAGTCTAAATTATAGAAGAAAATTATTAAGACAAGTTCAAATCCCGAGGCGACGTCGAGAAAAGAAAAATATTAAAATCGAGTCGAGAAGAAAAGAAAGAAGGAAGCACACCACACATGCACTTCCCACTTAGCCTATAAATACCCTCCTAATCACATTAGGAGGATGGTTAGCTAATTTAGTTTTTTTTCATTTTTCCTTTCTTGTTTTTAGAGAGAGAAAGTTCCCAACTTTCTCTCACTAAGTTTTTCATCTTTTCTTTTAATCTTTCAAGTTTAAGTTTTTTGTATTTGGATTTCATTTAATTACAAGTTCAAGTTAATCCTTTTATTCAATAATCTTCTTCTTCATTTCTTGATTTATTTTGGATTTTGATCCGAAATTCACATTTCATACGGTTTGGTTGATTTAATCATTTCGAGATTAAAAAGTTGATCTTTCTTGTTCCTTCATAAGCTCATATACGTATAGGCTATAAGCTCCTTGTGCTTGTAGGCTTATTTGTATTTTTGGCTTATTTACTTTTAAGCTTTTTAAAGAATTTCATCATTTCATGTTCGGTTCATTAAGTCTTGTGTTTAGATTCAAAAGTTTTCGAATTTGTGCTTATATCCCTTTGTATAGAAGCTTGTAAGTGATTATTGGTTTCTGCTTGTTCGGTTAAGCTTTGTTGCTTTTTGGACACCGTTTCCATCTTAGAAGGGTTTTGCTTTGTTACAATCATTAGGCTTCGATCGCATAGATTGCGATCTTTGGTTCCTTCCTTGTTACGATCACACTCCACGATCAATCACTACGATCTGTGGGTGCGATGGTGTGTTACGATGCCTTGTTTCCATCGCATTGATTGCGATTTGTTTTGTTACGATCAAGCCATGATCAAGACCACGATCACTCATTGCGATTGTGGTTGCGATAGGTGAGTACGATCGCCCTACCCATCATACTAAGGAGTACGATCTGATTCCTTTGTTGTGATCGCATTGAGTGCGATCAGTAGACACGATCCATCTTATTGTTTGGATGCGATCTGCTTTTTTTTATTTTCCTTAGACTTTCAAATTTAATCTTTCCCCGCCTTTTGTCTTAGTTTATTTTAAACAAGTTTTTAAGTTTTTGACTATTCAAGTTTTAATTTCCAAAGATTGCACGCTTTTATTTTTAGTTTAAATTCTTAAAGCTTTCACTTTACTCAACGAAAATTTTAATTATTTGCATTTAGTTTAAAAATAGATAATCAAACAACACATTTAACTTTCCACCAAGAACAATTGAGTCGCACTTTCTACCAATAATCAATTCGAAGAGATCAGACGATAATATTTAATACTTAGCCAAAAGCTTTGTATTAAATGGCGCCGATGCCGGCTCTTTTCGTTAAGATTAACGGTTTTTAGTGAAAGACGCGTTGGATTTTGGGATCCGTTCATCTTTGAACGTTATTTTCATTGCTTTAAAATTTTCAAAAATCCTAAAAAATATAAAATTTTCAAACATACAAAAAAAATAAAAATAAAAAGCATAAAAACCAAAAATATTTCTGCTTTGTTATTTCTTTTGCAGGTGTATGCGCACTCGATCAACGTCTTATCCCGAGCCCGAGACTCTCGATAACTTAGACATGGCCGGTGTACACAACAATAATAATAATCCACCTCAACCCAACATGAATAATGACAACAATGAACCTCTACCGGACAATCGTCCAATGATCGAACTTTTGCAAGCACATGTAGAGGGCAACAACGATGCTATTGTCATACCCGCTATTGGAGCCAATAACTTTGAGCTAAAATCCGGATTCATTCAAATGGTCTCTGCTCAACCATTCTTGGGGCGTTCAATTGATGATCCTCATGACCATATTAAGAGGTTTCTTCAACTCACTAATACGGTTAAGTATAATGGGGTTTTACAAGAGGTAATCCGCTTGCAACGTTTTCCTTTCTCCTTAGAGGGACAAGCCCGACATTGGCTTGGTAAGGAACCGCCGCAAAGTATTCTTACGTGGACGGATTTAGAGACCAAATTCATCAACTACTTTTTCCCACCCTCACGTACTACCGCTTTGCGGAATGAAATCATTACTTTTGAACAAAAGTACGATGAGACATTTAGTGAATCTTGGGACCGTTTTAAGGAACTTTTACGAAAGTGTCCACAACATGGTTTTACAAAAGTACATCAAATTAATACTTTTTACAATGGTTTAAGCATGAATGACCAAGATTCACTAAATAGTGCCTCGGGGGGGGGGGGGGGGGGGGGGGGGGTAATCTTTTGGTTAAGTCTGCTAATGCCGCTTGGGATATTATTGATAACAAGTCTAGAGTGCAAACCAAGAGTGTTCGGACCAATGTGGCTAGTGCTAGCACAAATGAGAGCGACAAGAGACTTGATAAGCTTACCTCGCTTGTTGAATCACTTGCTCTCCAAGCCGCCAATAATACCAAAGCTATCACTGCCCAAGCTAGTGCTTTGACTCAATCATGTGATTTATGCGGGGGATCTCACTCATACACCGATTGTCCTTCGACTCACGACAATCCGGACAATGTGTATGCCGCCAACGGTACCTATTCTACGGGAGGCTATCAAGCACGTCCTCAAGGTGACCGCAACTTGCTCAGCTATCGCTCAAACAACTTTCTTTCACCTCCCGGTTTTCCCCCACAAAACCCAAACAACCTCAATCGCAATAATCAAAACCAACCACGTGCTCCAACTCCATATCAAAACCAAAGAAACCCATATCCACCTCAAAGAAACAACCAAGTTTACCAACAACCTGCTTATCAATCACCTGCCTACAATGCTCCTCCCAACCAACCCACTGCATTACACCAAGAGGTTGAAACCTACATGAGGACTAATGATGCGATAGTGCAAAATCTTAAGCGGGAAATGGCCAACATGAAAGCAGATATGGTGAAGCAAGGGAATGATCTTCGAGCTGATATGTGAAACACTTTGGCAAGTCAAACGAATGACTTGAGGAACATGATGGCTAGTTTCTTCCCAAGTAATCAAGCCTTTGGACCGGGTTCTCTTCCAAGTAACACCGTTGCTAATCCAAGAGGGGAGATGAAAGCAATCACCACTCGCAGTGGAAAAGGTTTAAAGGAACCCGGGCTTCCTACACCTACACCGGTGATTGTGACAAAGGAAAACGAGTCTCCTTCTTCTATTCCTCCACCTTATATTCCACCACCTTCTACTTACACCCCTCCACCACCCAAGGATGTGCGTGAGAACTCTATCCCAAAGCCTTCATCTCAACCCAATATACCTTATCCTTCGAGGTTGAGGAAAGAGAAATTGAAGAACAAGGATGATATTCAGGTTTCTAACTTTCTCAAAATGTTTAAACAACTAAATTTCAATATCTCCTTTGCTGAGGCTCTCGCTTACATGCCGAAATACGCTAAAATGTTTAAAGATCTTCTTAGTGATAAGGAGAAACTTCTTGATATTGCTTAGACCCAACTTAATGAGAATTGCTCCGCAATGCTCCTAAGGAAATTACCAACCAAACTTGGTGATCCGGGTCGTTTCTTGATTCCTTGCAACTTCCCTGGGGTAGAGAATTGTATGGCCCTAGCCGATCTAGGTGCTAGTATTAACTTAATGCCATTAAGTGTTTGGAAGAAATTATCTCTCCCCGAGCTAGTCCTCACACGAATGACTTTGGAATTAGCTAACCGTACGGTTGCTTATCCTGTGGGGATAGCCGAAGATGTCTTCGTCGGCGTTGACAAATTCACCTTTCCGGCGGATCTTGTTGTCGTTGACTACGAAATGGATCCTCGTGTTCCATTAATCGTTGGACGTCCATTCTTGAGGACCGGTCGCACTCTCATTGATGTAGCCGCGGGTGAATTAATCATGAGAGTTGGTGACGATAAAATCGTCTTCAACATGGATAAACTTTCTAAGCAGCCTTCGGAAAACGAGAGTGTTAATTTTATTGACGTTCTTGATGAGGCTTGTGAAGAACATTTCAAAGACGCTTGTAAAAGTGGTTCTTCTTCTCTACCCACTGTTGAGACCGTTGCCTCTATTGCTCCATCACTAACTCCATTTGGAGAAAGTGATTTCCTCTTGAAAGAATTTGAAGCAACTATGGGAGATGTGGATTTGCAATATGACGATTCTCCCTCCAATTGGGATGAAGACATTCGTACCATTGAGAAACTTCTCAATGAGGACCATATTTCTCCACAGTCTCTTAAGGCTATCTCTACCGATGATCCGAAGTTGACTACGCCGTCCATCTAAAATCCTCCGGATTTAGAGCTTAAGGATCTTTCGTCTCATCTCGAGTACGTTTTCCTTGAAGACAACAAGAAGTTACCGGTCATCATCGCAAAAGACCTGAAAGAAGAAGAAAAATACTGACTTATCGCCGTGCTGAAGAATCACAAGAAAGCGATTGCTTGGAAAATCTCCGATATTCGTGGAATTGATCCTCACTTTTGCACACATAAAATTCTCATGGAGGACGACTTTAAACCCACTATTCAAAGCTAAAGAAGGGTGAATCCTAAGATCCATGACGTAATCAAAAAAGAGGTTATCAAACTTCTTGATGCGGGCATGATCTACCCTATTTCGGATTTACCATGGGTTAGTCCAGTCCATTGTGTGCCTAAGAAAGGCGGAATCACCGTTGTTCCCAATGAAAACAACGAGTTGATTCCTACTCGTCTCGTTACAGGGTGGAGAGTTTTTATAGACTATCACAAACTCAATAATGCTACGAGAAAGGATCATTTTACCCTTCCTTTCATGGACCAAATGCTTGAACGTCTAGCAGGTAATGATTATTACTGCTTCTTAGACGGTTTCTCCGGGTATTTTCAAATACCCATCGACCCCCAAGACCAAGAGAAAACCACATTCACTTGTCCCTACGACACATTTGCTTACAAAAGAATGCCTTTTGGCTTATGCAATTCTCCTGGGACTTTTCAAAGGTGTATGATGGCTATCTTCCATGACATGGTTGAAGAAACCATGGAAGTCTTCATGGATGATTTCTCGGTCTATGGTGATTCCTTCTCTACGTGCCTTGCCAATTTGGAACGCATGCTTAAGCGGTGTGAAGACACTCGCCTTGTTCTGAATTAGGAAAAATGCCATTTCATGGTGAAAGAAGGCATCGTGCTAGGACATAAAATCTCAAAAGCCGGTCTTGAAGTTGACCGTGCTAAAGTGGATGTCATAGCCAAATTACCTCCACCTGCAACCGTGAAGGGTGTGAGAAGTTTCCTTGGTCATGCGGGCTTCTATCGCCGATTCATCCAAGATTTTTCTAAAATCGCTCGCCCGATGACCCACCTCTTGGAAAAAGATACTCCTTTTATCTTTTCCAAAGAGTGTCTTGAATCCTTCAATCTTCTTAAGGATAAGCTAACTAAGGCACCGGTCTTGGTTACCCCTAATTGGGAGCTACCTTTTGAGTTGATGTGTGATGCTAGCGACTTTGCTATTGGAGCGGTTTTGGGCCAAAGAGTGAACAAATACTTCCAACCAATCCACTATGCTAGCAAGACAATGACGGGGGCTCAATTGCATTATACCACTATCGAAAAAGAGCTTTTAGCTGTAGTGTATGCTTTTGAAAAATTCCGCCCCTATCTTGTCCTTTCTACCACCATCGTGTATACCGATCACTCCGCATTGAAGTAATTGTTGACTAAGCAAGATTCTAAGCCAAGACTTCTTCGTTGGGTTTTGCTCTTTCAAGAATTCAACACTGAAATTCGTGACAAGAAGGGTGCCGAAAACCTAGCCGCGGATCATCTCAGTAGACTTGAGGATCCTTATCAAGGGGATCATCCGAATCAAGAGATCAATGACTCTTTTACCCTTGAGGCCTTAATGTCTATCAATCCAAATCTCGATGACACCCCGTGGTTTGCGGACATTGCAAACTACTTAGCGGGTGGAATTCTCAAGGAAGGGTTAACGTCCCAACAAAAGAAAAAGTTCTTTAAAGACATTCAACATTATTTCTGGGACGACCCTTACCTCTTCAAACAATGTGCGGATCTTGTCATTCGTCGATGTGTTGATGGGCCGCCAGCGGTACAAATCCTTGACGCTTGCCATAAAGGACCCACCGGTGGTCACTTTTGTCCCAATTACATTGCGAAGAAAGTATTCGACTCTGGATTTTATTGGCCCACCATTTATCGTGACGCTCACGACATGGTTAAACATTGTGATGCTTGCTAGAGACAAGGCAAGATCACACATAAAGATGAGATGCCTCAAAATTTCATCCAAGACTGTGAAATCTTTGACGTATGGGGCATCGACTTTATGGGGCCATTTCCATCATCTAAAGGGAACAAGTACATCCTCGTAGCCGTGGACTACGTTTCTAAATGGGTTGAAGCTAAGGCTCTCCCTACGAACGATGCGAGGGTGGTTGTGAACTTTTTGAAGCAACTTTTTGCTCGATCCGGTGTTCCTCGTGCTATAATCAGTGACCGCGAGACTCATTTTTGCAATGATCAATTTGCAAGAGTCATGGCTAAGTATGGTGTCAATCACCGTCTTTCCACTGCTTATCATCCTCAAACCAACGGTCAAGCCGAGATAGCCAAGCGTGGATTGAAGCGAATTTCGGAGCGTACTGTGGGAGAGCATCGTGCCGCGTGGGCCGGTAAGTTAGATGATGCTTTGTAGGCTTTCTGTACCACCTATAAGACGCCGATTGGTTGTACACCTTATCGTCTTGTGTACGGGAAAGCATGCCACCTCCCTATCGAGCTAGAACATAAGGCATACTGGGCCTTGAAGTGGGCTAACTTCGACATCAACAAAGCCGGTGATCTTCGCAAGATTCAACTCAACGAGCTCAACGAACTAAGGAATGAAGCTTACGAGAACTCACTGATATACGAGGAGAAGACCAAGATCATTCATGATGCAAGAATCAAGAACCGAGAGTTCCACGTTGGTGACCAAGTCTTACTTTTTAACTCTCGGTTGAAGATCTTCTCGGGCAAGTTGAAGAGCCGCTGGTCTGGTCCATTCACCGTCGCCAAAGTCTTTCCATATGGCACCATTGAGCTTTCTCAGCCAAATGGGCCCAATTTTAAGGTGAATGGCCAGCGATTGCAGTTGTACTTTGGTGAGGACTTCTCTCATGAGATGATTCCATCCCTCACCACGTCTCCCATGAACTAGTTTTGGGTCGAGTCAGGCTCGTGACTCGGTTATAAAAAACAAGCGCTTCTCGGGAGGCAACCCGTGATCTATCCTTTCATACTTTCATAATAAGTGTAGGGGGAGCCCCGTATGTGTTGTTGTCTTGTTTCTTATTCTCTGCAGGGATTCAAGCTTCAAAGAGCACCTCGATGACTTTTGATGAACCGTGATTCCGTGTTCCCGTCTTCCTGGTTCTATCCTAAACTGTCGTGATTCAATTTTTCATATCTTATATGTTCACATTGAAATCACTTTAGTTGTCCTTTCCTTAACAAGAATTAAACAAAGTGCACAATATCCTAAGTGTAGGGGAGGTTATTCCCACATGCTTAAACATTGAGGACAATGTTTAAATCAAGTGTGGGGGGACTTCTATCGAAGTAAGTGGTCTTTTCCATGAATTTGCCCTCATTTTAACCGGAAAATTTGATTTTTCGACATTTTTCAAAATTTTTAATCTATTTTGGCCTAGTTGTATAGTTGTATTTTCCTTTGTTATGGTTATTTTCTTTCCTTGCTAGAATAAATTTTCAATAAAGTGGTTTTAAATTTTTCAAAGTCGTGAATATTTTGACTCAACCCGAGTTTACTTATCTAAGTTTACTCTAGCTAGTATCCTTAAAGTGTTTAAGTCAAGTTTTTCTAGGCTTTTATATAGGGAGCTTTAAAACGCGAAAGTCTTAACTCTCACGGGTTAAGAACAAGAACTTTTCGCAAGTTCTTCTAATTGATCCTAGAGAGTCGTTTATCAAGGGAACTTTAAAACGCAAGTTCTAAACTTGAAAGAGTCTAAGAAGATGCAAGATCCTATAGATGACTCGAAAACCCAAAACTTTGATTTAATAGGCTAAGCATCCACGAGTCTCATTCCTTGAGATTTTAAACTGTGGAGGACGAGAGATGATAGAGTCAATTATAAGTTTGGTATTCTTTCGTGAATTTATGTGAGTTAATTATGAGCCTATTCTCCCATCGCTTGTTAATAAATTTATCTGCAATAAATAAGGTTGTACGGTTTGAAAAGTTACTTAGCTTCTAGCTCAAGATCGTTTAAAAGTTGCTCGGTATTAATTAGAGTTCATAGCCAAGGCATAACTTACTGAAGCGGGATGCAAAGATTGGCGAGTCCGAAAAGGTCCTAACAAGGCATGAGGGCTACATTTTGTTGCTAAAGATCCAAAAGTGATGTGAAGAATCATTTATCGAAAATCAATATGAAGGATCGAGACACACGACGAAAAGGAAATACTCCCCTAAAGATCATGGAGAAGTCTATCCGAAAAGACCCTAGCAAGGTATGAGGGTAAATAGATCCAAGTCCTAAAGGAGGCGGATCGTTGTATATCAAAGTCCAAAATAAAGACTGGAGAAAAATGAAGAAGTCGTGGTCCAAGTATGAAGAATCTCTCAAAAACTTCAAGTGAAGAAATTCCTATTATGAAGAGAAGACCATAATTTCAAGAACGTCTCTCAAAGATTTGAAGTATGAAGTCGCTGCCAAATATCGGTCCGAGAAAGGTCTCAAATCGTGAAGCGAGTTATGCCAAGATATGAACTTTATGAGGTCCCGAGAAGCAGTTTTAAAAGATTTTGTCCTCTAGCTAACTATTGATTAAATCGTCCCACTTTATTTTCGTCCTAAATAACTATCGAAATAAGTCAAACAATGAATCCTCGTGATCATTCAAGACAAAAATAAAATATAAGAGATACACCTAGGAATAAGGGAGTCTAAGTGAATAATTGGCCCACATGGATTCGTATTAGTTTGCTAACTTATAATAACAATGATATCGTTTTTAAGCTTGGTATGGAGAACGTGAAACTTGAGGTTGATAAACGTTCATGGCAACCTAAAACCCTAATGCAAGTCTTTGATTTCTTACTTATTTTGTTCTTTTAGTTTTCTTAGTGTTTAGTATTTAATAAAGGCCAAGGTGGGTTATTTATAATGAAAAATGTAAACCGTGCTTTAAAATTAATGCATTGCATGAGGGCATTGCAATGGTCAAGTGTAGGGGATTTAATAAGTGTGAAAACACTTATACTTTTATCACTTATTTCCAATAATAACAAGACCAAAACGTATAATTTATGTCATAAAAGTTGGAATTATGCGTGGTTTGTGTTTTTATTGTATTTTTGGGCCAAAAGATGAAAAAGGAAGAAAACACGGGCTTTCACGGGCTTTTATCGAAGAAAACGAGAAAAGACGAAGTCAAGAGATCAAGGGTGCTTAAAGAACGGATGTCCAAGACCTATTCTGAAGATTTATCGAAGAAAAAGTCTAAAGACAAAAGTATAGAAGAGAATTATTAAGACAAGTTCAAATCCCGAGGCGACGTCGAGAAAAGACAAAGATTTAAATCGAGTCGAGAAGAAAAGAAAGAAGGAAGCACACCACACATGCACTTCCCACTTAGCCTATAAATACCCTCCTAATCACATTAGGAGGATGGTTAGCTAATATAGTTTTTTTTTCATTTTTCCTTTCTTGTTTTTAGAGAGAGAAAGTTCCCAACTTTCTCTCACTAAGTTTTTCATCTTTTCTTTTAATCTTTCAAGTTTAAGTTTTTTGTATTTGGATTTCATTTAATTACAAGTTCAAGTTAATCCTTTTATTCAATAATCTTCTTCTTCATTTCTTGATTTATTTTAGATTTTGATCCGAAATTCACATTTAATACGGTTTGGTTGATTTAATCATTTCGAGATTAAAAAGTTGATCTTTCTTGTTCCTTCATAAGCTCATATAGGTATAGGCTATAAGCTCCTTATGCTTGTAGGCTTATTTGTATTTTTGGCTTATTTACTTTTAAGCTTTTTAAAGAATTTCATCATTTCATGTTCGGTTCATTAAGTCTTGTGTTTAGATTCAAAAGTTTTCGAATTAGTGCTTATATCCCTTTGTATAGAAGCTTGTAAGTGCTTATTGGTTTCTGCTTATTCGGTTAAGCTTTGTTGCTTTTTGGACACCGTTTCCATCTTAGAAGGGTTTTGCTTTGTTACGATCATTAGGCTTCGATCACATAGATTGCGATCTGTGGTTCCTTCCCTGTTACGATCACACTCCACGATCAATCACTACGATCTGTGGGTGCGATGGTGTGTTACGATGCCTTGTTTCCATCGCATTGATTGCGATTTGTTTTGTTACGATCAAGCCACGATCAAGACCACGATCACTCATTGCGATCGTGGTTGCGATAGGTGAGTACGATCGCCCTACCCATCGTACTAAGGAGTACGATCTGATTCCTTTGTTGTGATCGCATTGAGTGCGATCAGTGGACACGATCCATCTTATTGTTTGGATGCGATTTGCTTTGTTTTATTTTCCTTAGACTTTCAAATTTAATCTTTCCCCGCCTTTTGTCTTAGTTTATTTTAAACAAGTTTTTAAGTTTTTGACTATTCAAGTTTTAATTTCCAAAGATTGCACGCTTTTATTTTTAGTTTAAATTCTTAAAGCTTTCACTTTACTCAACGAAAATTTTAATTATTTGCATTTAGTTTAAAAATAGATAATCAAACAACACATTTAACTTTCCACCAATAACAATTGAGTCGCACTTTCTACCAATAATCAATTCGAAGAGATCGAATGATAATATTTTATACTTAGCCAAAAGCTTTGTATTACACGCATCCGGAAGGATTCGTCAATCCTCATTATCCTGACAAGGTGTATCATCTCCAAAAAGCACTTTATGGACTCAAGCAAGCTCCAAGAGCGTGTACGACGAGCACTCGAAATTTCTGGTCTCCAAAGGTTTCTCAAAAGGTTCCATTGATCTAACTTTGTTCACTTAAAAATATGGGGATGACATTTTGCTTGTGCAGATTTATGTTGATGACATTTTTTTCGGGTCTACAAACCCAAAACTTTCAAAATGGTTTAAAAAAGTAATGCACAACAAATTTGAAATGTCTATGATGGGCGAACTAAAATTCTTTCTAGGAATTCAAGTTCACCAATCCCCAAGTGGTATCTTTATAAACCAAGCTAAGTATTGTCAAGAGAAAATCAAAAAGCATGGTATGACATCATGTGACCCCGTTGGGACACCATTGTCAACAACATCCCTAGATGCTGATTTAGAGGGGTATGCCATAGATCAAACGAGATATCGTTCCATGATCGGCTCCCTCATGTACTTAACAGCAAGTCGACCAGATATATCACATGCTACGTGTTACTGTGCACGATATCAAGCACGACCCATTGAAAAGCACCTCAAGGAGGTTAAACGGATCTTTTGGTACCTTAAGAATACCATTCACATGGGACTCTAGTATCCGAGGGAAACCGGTTTCTTTCTAACGGCCTATTCAGATTCTGATCATGCAGGGTGTCTTGATACACGAAAAGTACTTTTGGTGGTGCACAATTTCTAGGTCAAGATAAGCTTGTGGCATGGTCTTCCAAGAAGCAGGATTGCATGTCACTGTCATCAGCCGAAGCGGAGTATGTGTCTCTATCTGCGTGTTGTGTTCAAGTTCTTTGGATGAGAACATAACTCACGGATTATGGCTTTCACTTTGATAAAGTACCTCTGTACTGTGACTCAAAGTCTGCCATAGCCATCTCTTGCAATCCGGTACAGCATTCCCGCACGAAGCACATTGATGTCAGATATCACTTCATTAAGGAACAAGTTGAAAAGGGTATTGTTGAATTATACTTTATTGGAACTAATTACCAATTAGCTGACTTGTTTACTAAAGCTCTTTCGAAAGATAGGTTTGCATATCTAGTTGGGCAAATTGGTATGAGATGTTTGACTCCAGCAGAACTGGAGATTCTGGCAAAGAAGCCTGCTTGATTTATCTATCAAACATCTACTTGTAAATATTAATGAAAAAGCAAAATACAAAATTAAAAAATCTTTTAAAATACCAAAAAGATTCTTCTCGGCATGTCTTTCAGTATCGATAATATGGACGTACCTAGAAATGTCGCTCAATAACGACACGGGTGTGTACATAAAGCTCGAATGAAAGTTGTAAACGTTTTTCAAAACATGTCATTTCTATCTTTTATAAAGGAAAATGTCTATTTTGGACAATTTTTCCACCCAACGGGTAGAGCAATCTATCTTGGGTTGAGCTTGTCACAAAACATTCAACGTTTTGAGCTCAACACAATGGCTTGTAATCACTTTCAGATTGCAACCCAGATCTAAATTCATGAGGGAGTGTACGCTTTCGTGACCTTACCCTTAGCAAAAGAAGTTAAATCTTCTTACACTTGAGTGGATTCGTCAAGACATTCAAACGTCTATGAACTCAAGTTTATTCACCAAAAACAAAATGATTTTTCAAAAAGCGTTGAACACAATTTTTCAAGAATTTCTCAATGATATTCAAAATCTTTCAAAAATTGTGCGTTCAACAACTCCTATCCTCAAAAGTTTAATGTGGATCATATCCTCGTAATGACAATTCCATTGGATCAATTTTTGAGGGGGAGCGTTCCTAATTCATGCTAAGTTTGACACATTCTTCTCCCGAAAGTTTTTCAGGACTCTTCTACACAAATATATATTTTAATCAAATTTGGTATCTCTAATATCAAATGATTTTATATATTAGAGATAGGGGGAGAAAATGTGATTAAAATGTGATCTAAAGACTCAAGCACTCATGGTTACGATCAAATACCCACAACTTCTTTAATTCACGATGTTATTGGTGTCAAAAGGGTGGTTAGGTTTAAGTCCTATGATCCAACCAGAACCGGAGGGATCTTCCCAGGGACAATCCAATAGATTATTAGAAGTCCTTAGGAAAGATGGAGTAGAATGTAAACGAAACTGAATGCCGACTAAGTACTGATGATAGCACTGGAACAATCACAACAAGGTACTGTTAATGATGTCTTGGTAAGCATTGAAGGGGTTGAAGAATGAAAACGAAATGTAAGGATAAAGGGTGTGATAAGATTATCCCTCCATAAAAATTAGGCAGAAACCGGACACATCATGAAGACAATGCATCATGGACCCACACAACCCCTCCCCAGCTAACTCAGGCTTCTCTTAAAAGAAGTTTGTTTTATTGTCACGGAGATCAACACGATTTCTATTGACTTTCTCACTCCGAGATAGTTGATATTGAATAGGTGGCATCTGCTCCAGCCTCCGACTACTAAAAGTGCACAAATCAAGTCTAGAGCCAAGAGATCAATCAAATCTCGTTAGGACACACGAATGAAGATCAAGAGAGTCCTACTCTATATCCTTGTGATATTGCTAGAACACTCAGAGTGATACTACTTAGTATTCACAATGATGAGTGGAAATCCTTCCAGTGTTAACAACAAACCGCACTACGGTATGTCATGTGTAAGATTCTTTATGAATTGAACATATGTAAAACTGAAAAGCAACAGTGGTTTGATTCTGAATTGATTCAAACTCGTTTTAGGTTTCTACGCAATATCTTTATGGTCTTGCCAGAACATTCAGAGTGATATTTATTAATATTCACAGTGATGAATGAAAATCCTTCTAGCGTCAACATCAAACAGCGCTACAGTAGGTAACTTGCGAGATTCTTATGAATCAAGCTTATGTCAACTGGAAAGCAACAATGGTAAGATTCTTAATGAATCAAACTTGTTCCAGAATTTGAAATGACGACTTTAATCAAGCGGATATTTATCCAATTGATTCACTCTTTATGTTCGTAGTCTTGCTTTGAGACGGTCGAGTAAATAGAATGGCTAGTACTGCCGCGAAACCCTGTCAAGGAGATTCTTAATTGAATCTACCTAATCACAGGTACGATATTTGATATCGTATAACGATCTTCACCGATCAGAGGTAAAACACTACCGATTTAGGACGAATGTCAAAGCCATTCAGTCCGTGTCTAAGTTTTGTCTCAAGAAGGTAACGTTATGGTGTACTCAGCAAAGTCAGAGATTCCAAACCACATACTCATGCCCAAATAAATTCAACAATCAAGAAAGTTAAAGACTTCCGCAACTCTGAGGATTAAAATCTTCCTTAACAATTAATGTAGAGGAATGACCTATCTTCAAAGGAGATTGTTAGCAAGCTATCAAGATTATGCAATGTATGAGCATTTGGATAAAGACACAAGATCGCAAGATGGCAAATACAAGTCAAGAATGATTTGAAGATCTCAAGATAAAAGACAACGTCGATAGACAACGACAAAGGCTCAAAGATCACAGCATGAAGAAACAACACTACTATTACACGTTCAAGACTCATTTATGACGAAATTTATAAATCTCCATTGGACTTCAAATACCGAAGAGGAATGACCTCACATTGGGGGAGATTGTTAGCCTCAAAATATTGAGTCAAACAAGAATGTTCGGTCACAGGTTTATATTGTAATATTTATTAGAACGTGTAATAGGTAGTTAAAACAGTCGTGACATTACGGGCTTGATGGTTAGCTTAAAATGCCTATTTCAAGGTACTAAGCATTTATTAAAGCCCGGCCCAAAACAATATAGTCCATTAGAGAGCCCGCCTGTGGGTGGACTATATAAGCACCCTCCTAGCATGTTAGGAGGGTGGATGATCTCATTATACTTAATCTAATTTCACAAGTTAATCATCTCTCTCTACTTTCTCTCACTACTTTCTCTCTCTAAAATTCATATCTTTTCATCTCATTTATTTAATCTATCATCATATTATAAGGGACAACAGAATCGGTTAGTCTATTTTGACTACTAGGATAACCGACAGGCCACTTAATGAAAACGGATTGACAACAACAGTACATGTTGGATCATTTAAAAACAGACTAAGGAACATTATCTCTTGTACTACATTTTATTAAATGATTGAACTTGTTGTTATGTGTATATATATATATATACCTTATTAGAAGGAATTATATGATACAATGCCTATTCTTATGATTGTAATATATCATTATATATTAGATATGAGCTCCTTGTTTGATACGTATTCTCGCGCTCGTTATCACGCGTCAACATTTATTTTCTCTCGCTTATGATTTTGTACGTATATCTACGGAACACGACTTATTAATGACTTATACATGTTTGCTCTTAATAATATCATGTGGTATTATTTGGATAAGTTTGCATCTTTAAATGATTCGGTGGGACCCAAATCAAGATACTTATGATTCTATATTTTACATATGGAACCTGAGTCTCCTGATCCTAAGTTAATTATGACTCCGTCTTTAGACGGAATGGGATGTATAAAGGTAAAACCATAAGCCACCGGACCAGAAGTTTATTTATAAAATTCGTATCAAGGTGGAATGGGACGCCTGAAGACGAAAGTTATAAATAAACGGGCTGTAAAGTATCTTAATAATATATGTTTCTTAGATATTATATTTTAAATGATAAGCCTTGCTTTGAATATTTAGGTAAGGTGGGCTATGAAATCCTTAATGAAACGAATTAGGACGCTTTTTCGTTTGAATAAAGAAATCATAGGTCACCGAATGGAGTTATAAATTTCACCTTACATGGATGAGGACGTTTATCGATGCAAATAGAAATTTATTATCACATGGGCTTAAATGTATTCGACATGACTCATTATTAATATTATTTTATTTATCCAGCTATTTAACGTATCCCTTTTTGACTCATGATTTCCTCCAGTAATATCTTATCATTAAGATAACTTAGAAATTGATGTAATTACATCACCATCTAGAAACCTAAGGAACATTAGTATTCATCTCTTTTGGATCATAGCATTTTGCTCTTGATTTTTGGCTTATCCTTAACCCATATATCACTTCCGCCGCAGTTGACCCCGTTGGGGGTGTCCACTTTCCGCTGCATTCGACCCCTTGAGGGTGTCCACTTCCGTTGCATTTGACTCCTTTGGGAGTGTCCATTTCCGCTGCATTTGAACCTTTTGAGGGTGTCTACTTTCCGCTGCATCTGACCCCTTTCCGGGAGTGTTCCTTTCCGCTGCATTCAACCCTTTTGGGAGAGTTCTTTTCCGCTGCATTTTAAACCCTTTTTGGGGAGCCCACTTCCGTTTCATTTGACCCCTTTGGGGTGTCACAGAAAATAAAACTGGTTTATCTGCCATGGAAAAATAAAACTTCGATCATTAGAGGAGACGGTAACACAGACTTTATCGACACTAGACTTAGTGTCATTTCTTGTACCGAAGCCCAGAAATACTTAGTAAGAGGATGCCTTATCTTCTTAACTCGCATTTGTTAAATCAACGAGGAAGACAAACCCAAGCATAAAATACATGCCCAACTCTCAATGGGTGTATGTTGTAGGGTTATGTTTGTCATCTCCCAAAGAGCGATAATGGGTGTCCAATACTCTTTGAGCGACCTTTTTCCTTTTCGGATCCAATTAGTTCGACAATACCATTGTCTAACAAGCCTTGAAATGAATCACTTCCTCCTTTTAGAAGTCGAAATTTGTGCAAATGTTGAACCACCAACAGTAGATGCATGACCTTTCTGCATCTCACCAGAAATGCACACTTCTTTATTCTTGGTATCTTCTTTGATTTCCATCATTTGAAGTACTTCTTTTCTATGCAACTTATGCCCCAGCTCAGCCACAAATGAAGCAGATTCTTTGCAACTTCCTATCGAAGCAACATCAACAATAATCTTAGCCATTTCGTTGAGTGAAGCTTTGGTGTCAAACTAATGTTTGCATTTCACAGGCTAGAAATATATCGGAAAGCCCTTCGCGTAAACTTGTTGACGCAAGAGCGGTACCAGCCAAAACTCTGTTTCTAACTCGACATCACATAAGCCTATTAAAGATTAATAGACTTGAAAATCTCTTGAAGAACTATTATAAACATTAATAAACTGTTATCTATACTCATCAAGACACATTGGGGCCCCGGAGGCACATCTAAGTAAAACCAAGACTTAAGACGAGTTTGTCCTAGTCAACCCAACCTTGTAAACTTAAAACTTGAGTTCACAAGATTACACGTTTAAGGAAAAGTGCCCTCACTTGTTCCCTGAACAAGTAACTTCATCTTTAGCTTCGAGAACGAAACTAAAATAACGGGTAGGTGGTGTAAAACCCCTAAAATTTGGGTTTTTACACACGTCACCAGTTTCATTATTATTATCATTCAATATTTTAACGGACCACCCTTACAATGTATCCTCACAAGACTTATTGTGTGTAACACCCCATTTTGATAATGGAATGTCACACAAAATTATGGCGTGTCATCAAAGCATACAAGGATAAATGTATAAAACATTACATGACCATAGGGATAACCATAATCAAACATCGGTTCCCAAACATAAGCCCAAAACATAATAAAGCAAAAGAAATGAATGAAAGACTAAACAAGCATAAGTATATGAAGGCAAAAAGGAAAAGAAGTCTCTAGCAGCTTCCATCCTATGCACGTCCTCCAAATGCTCGAGTCTTTCCTAGGGTACCTTCCGTTTTAGGACATGGAAAGGAAAGTAACGGCTGAGCAAAACGCTCAGTGCGCGGATATAGACATAGCATAAATGACTGAAACATAGTAAAGACTTGATAGCAGCGGAAATGTATAAGTCCTAGAAAACCTGGAACATGTTCATAAAACTGGTTTTATAGTTTGAAAAGCCTTATGTTTATCTTATGAAAACTGTTTAACATAATTTTACCATTAGCCAATATAGGTCATGAAAATCCACCGTGTATGAATACTTGGAGGGGTGACCTCATCATGCAAATTAGAGGGGCTCCCTCTAATTTAATATACTGGTTTTGGGTAGGAGGGATTAGCTCCTTGTGAAAGATGCAAGGCACACACCACATTCACCATGAAATCCTGACTGAAACATGTAACTAGGATGCACCCATACGCCCCACATGATAAACATAATAAATGACCAAAAGCTGAAGGGACGCCACAAGCAATCACTCCGCCGTGGTGAAGTCATAACATCAGTGCCTCTAATGTTATGGTTATGGTACCTCCATAACTAGGTGAAACTGGTCATGCATGTATATGTCTTTAGGTATTCTAATTAAACATAAGCAATTCAAAAACATATAAAACAAATACTGGGAAAACAGTTGGCTGCATACGGGGAATCCTAATAAGGAAAGAATGTCCATACTGAAAGGCGGGAATCCGTACCTTATGTCCAGTGAACGAAGAAGACGAACTGAGAGGAATCCTACTTCTGTATCACTAATGCTACATAAACACATACATGAATAAGTATCTGCTTGCTAAATACGTAACTGGTTTTATGTCATGTCTTAGCTTATTTTATATGTTCTTACCATGTTTTACTGTTTTAAGCCTTAAACTGTGTTTATCTTATATTCTGCATACTCAGATTAAGTATTTATGGTATTTCATGTATTATTATACTTACTGTGTAATAATAAGTAACTTTCCAAAAATAGTAGGTTTCCTAAAATAGAAAGTGGCCAAAAATAGAAAGTTTCCCAAAAATAGAAAGTTACCAAAAATAAAAAGTTTCCAAAAATAGAAAGTTTCCAAAAATAGAAAGTTTCCAAAAATAGAATTACTTCTTAAAATAGATTAGTTTCTAAAAATAGAAAGTTTCCATAAATAGATCAGCTGCCTTAATTAAATAAGTTTCCATAAATAGATTAGCTGCCTGAAATAAATAAGTTTCTAAAAATAGAACGTTTCCATAAATAGATTAGCTGCCTTATTTAATTAAGTTTCTAAAAATAGAAAGTTTCCATAATTAGAAATAAGCTGGTTAAATAAGCTAAGTATATAAGCCTAAGTGTTTTCATGATTATTTTCTAAATCATATGATATAATGTATAGTTTAATAATTATTTCATGTAATTAAAATAAACTATAGGTTAAAATATTTAATTAAAGTATATCATGTTTTTATTTAAATAAAGTTAAATACTTAGGTTAAAACATGTATTATTATTTATTAATAAACCTAAGTCATGCTAATTAATTAATTATAACCATAGTTTTTAAATAATTAATTAATTTATAAGTCTTAAAAATATAAAATACTTAGGTTAATAATTTCATGATTTTAATAATTAAAATAACCTAAGTCATGTTATTAAATTAATCATGTCATGTTATTAATTTAATTTTAACCTAAGATCATAAAAATAAAAATCTACACATACACCGTGAACCGGATCTTGACTAAGAACCATGAACCGGACATGAAATCGACACCATACCCCGAACCAAATCGGGGTTACCCTTATCTTGATGCTGCCGTGGGACCCACACCAACCAACCGGGGCCATATGGTCTCGGTGGTGGTCAAATGGCCAAACCGAGACCCTCTCGGGTTCGGTTTAGGCGCGGCCAAGAACAAACACCCCTTAAACAACCCTTTTGATTTAATCCAAACCCAAATTCATGTTAGATCTATGATTTAATTAGGTTTTATAAAAAACATAACATGGTCTTAATTATTAAAAAGATTAAATCAAAAGAAAAGGGTTAAAGTAATTACCGAATGCGTGGATCTAAATAATGATGAAAAAACACGAACACTAGCAATAAATCCAAGATCAAAGATCAACAAACACCCCTTTGGTGTGCTTTGAAGGTGGCGGCCAAAAGAAAAAGGAGGAGGAGGAAGGACTTTTAGGTTTTTCTAAAATCTTCTGTAAAAAAAAATGAGTAGTGTTTTTCCCTTAACCCCCTTGATAGGTGTGAAAACACCCATCCTTTTACCACTTAATTCTGGCTAAAACGAGACCAAAACACGTATTTTAATATCATTTGTTTGGAATTATGCGTGGTTTTTGTGTTTATTGTGTTTCAGAGTCAACCGGATGAATATTGAAGAAAACATGGGATTGCACGGGTTTTATCGAGGAAAAAGACTCAAGACGAAGTCCATTGTCCAAGAGATGCAAAAGATTTGAAGTCGTTGTGCCTATTTGAAGATTTATCGAAGAATAGAGCCAAAGATGGAAGATTCATTTATGTCGAAGAACTCGAGTCTAATAAACAAAAGATTATAAGACGAGTTGGAATTATTCACCGACACTTCTCGAATCCAAGTCGGAAACGTTTATTTAAAGAAGCGTGAAGACTAAAGAAGGAAGAAGAAAAAGAAGCCCAAGCCAAAGCCCAATCACAAGCCCACCACCACAAGACACGCCTATATAAAGGCCCTTACTTCACAAATTTCACACACTTAGCTTAGCTTAGTTTTCATTCTCTATAATTTTAGAGAGAGAAAGTTCTAAACTTTCTCTCACTAGATTTCATCTTTTTCTCTTTCAAATTCAAACTTTTGTATTATCTTTCATTAATCAAGTTCAAGTTTTTATCTTTTAATCTTTAATCTCATCCTTCCTTTCTTTTACTTTGATTGATTTTGGTACAAATCTCGTATGATCCGTGTTGTTCATCAATGATTTGTGCTTAAAAAGTTGATTACTTTTTATGTTTCCTCAAGTTTTTACATAAATAAGCTTTGAGATCCTTGTTCTTATTGGCTTATTTGTTGATTTAGCTTATTTACTTTTTAAAGTTTTTATGAAAAGTTCATCTTTTCATTGATTTGATTTAAAAGGTGTTTATTTTGAGTGTAGAAAAGTTTTTTTTAGCGCTTATTTGGTCAGATTAAGTTTGGATTCGAGCTAGCTTAGTGATTAGCTTATTCATAGCTTATTTACTTTGCTTAAAATTCGGATCAAAAGGGATTTCGGAAAGGGTCATAAATCCCTTTCCGATTGGTGTTTTCCGACCAGAGTCACCACCCTCATTCCGATCTACCGATCGGAAAAGGGTTTAGGCTTTCCGATTGGTGGTATTATCATTATTCCGATTGTGTTCATTACCATATTCCGATTGAATCCCCTTTTCAGCATATTCCGATTAGTAAGTTTCCCCATATTCCGATTGCACATATTTTCAAACATTCCGATTGAGACAAGTTGATAGGATTCCGATTGCCTATTCTTTGATTATTCCGATCACCATACTTTTCAACATTCCGATCACAGTGATCGGAATATATTCCGATTAAGGGGATTTTTCCTTTATTTCGATTGAGTTGTTTGCTATTCTCCGTTCTTACTTTCTTTTAGTACTTTTCTACTAGTTCTTATTTTTCACAAAGTTTTCCAAGTGTTAGTTTTTATTAAGTGTTCACTTATTTTTCTCTAATATAATCTTTAAGTTTTCAAGCATTTACTTTTAACTTGCCTTTCTAGTTCAAACTTTCAAGTCTTTAATTTTACTCTTCGACTCTTTATTAATTGTTAATTAGTTTAAAATAGATAAACAAACCAACCACTTTTTAATAACCATGAACAAATCATTCCACTTAAAGCCGAGATCAATTCGAGAGGATATCGAGAGTAAAAGAGAACCCATAGAAAATAAAAGTATCAAATGGCGCCGCTGCCGACTCTTCTCGTTAAGATCAAAAGTTTTTTGTGAAAACTTGGATTTTGGGATCCGTTCCCCGTGAACGTTACTTTTTCCTAAAAAATTTCAAAAAAAAATATAAAAAAGAAAAAAATCCTAAAAAATATAAAATTTTCAAAAATACAAAAAAATAATAAAAAAAAAACATAAAAACCAAAAATATTTTTGCTTTGCTTTTCTTTGTTCGTTCTTTTGCAGGTGTATGCGCACTCGATCCACGTCTTATCAAGAGCCCGAGCCTCTCGATAACTTAGACATGGCCGGTGTACAAAACAACAACAACCCACCTTTCAACAACATGAATAATAACAACAACAATGAGCCCCTTCCGGATAATCGCCCAATGATTGAACTGCTGCAAGCTCATGTAGATGGCAACACTGATCCAATTGTTATACCACCAATTGCCGCTAACAATTTCGAGCTCAAGTCAGGCTTTATCCAGATGGTCTCCGCTCAACCATTCTTGGGACCTACCATTGATGATCCACACGACCACATCAAGAGATTCTTGCAACTCACTAACACGATCAACATCAATGGTGTTCCACAAGAGGTTATCAGGTTACAACTTTTTCCCTTTTCTTTAGAGGGACAAGCCCGACATTGGCTTGCTAAGGAACCGCCACAGAGTATTCTCTCGTGGACGGATTTGGAAACAAAGTTTATCAATTACTTTTTCCCACCCTCTCGTACTACCGCTTTGCGGAATGAAATCATAAATTTTGAACAAAAGTACGATGAGTCGTTCAGTGAATCTTGGGATCGTTTTTAAGATCTTTTAAGAAAATGCCCACAACATGGTTTTACCAAAGTACATCAAATTAATACTTTTTACAATGGTTTAAGCATGAGTGACCAAGATTCACTAAAGAGTGCCTCGGGGGGGTAATCTTTTGGCTAAGACTTCCAATGCTGCTTGGGATATCATTGAGAATAAGTCTCGTGTGCAAACCAAGAGTGTTCGGACCAATGTCGCTAGTGCTAGCACTAATGACAGCGACAAGCGACTTGACAAAATCACTACGCTTCTTGAATCGCTTGTCACCCCCACCGTCAGCAACAACAACAGCAACAACGCTAAAAACGCTCAAGTTAGTGCTGTCAGCCAACCTTGTGAGATATGCGGTGGTCCTCACTCTTACACCACTTGTACTGCCACCCAAGACTACTCTTCAGAGAATGTGAATGCAGCTTATGGCACCTATCCTCAACCCGCTTATCAAGCACGACCTCAAGGTGACCGCAACTTGCTGAGCTACCGTTCTAACAATTATCTTTCCCCACCTGGTTTTCCTCCAAACAACCCAAACCAACAACAAAACCTCAACCGCCCTCCTCAACAACAACAACAACCGCGTACACCATACATCCCTCCTCACAAGCAGCAACAACCTCCTCAACGTAACAATCAAATCTACCAGCAACCTGCTTATCAACCACCCGCATACACTGCTCCTTTCAACCAAACCCCCGCATCACATCAAGACATTGGAACCTACATGAGGACTAACGATGTGATCATGGATACTCTCCAACAGGAAGTGCGCAACTTGAAAGCAAACCTGATGAAACAAGGGAATGATCTGAGAGCTGATATAAAGAACACAATGGATAGTCAAACGAATGACTTAAGAAACATGATGGCTAGTTTCTTCCACGGTAATCAACCCTCTTCTTCGGGTACTCTTCCGAGTAACACCGTTGCGAATCCAAGAGGGGAGATGAAAGCAATCACTACTCGAAGTGGTAAAGGTACCAAGGAACCCGAGCTTCCTATACCTCCACCGGTGATTGTGACTAAGGAGAAAGAGTCACCTGCTCCTATTCCTCATCCTTCTCCTTCCCCAATTTCTCCACCTCTTCCTTCTACCCCTCCTCCACCCAAGGATGTGAGTGACCCTATTCTTCCAAACCCTTCCTCTTCTTCCAATATACCTTATCCATCTAGGTTGAGGAAAGAGAAGCTCAAAAGCAAGGACGATATTCAGGTTTCGAACTTCCTTAAAATGTTCAAACAACTGAATTTCAATATCATCTTCGCTGAGGCTCTCGCTCACATGCCTAAGTACGCGAAAATGTTTAAAGATCTTCTGAGCGACAAGGAAAAGCTCCTCGATATTGCCAACACCCAACTTAATGAGAATTGCTCTACAGTGCTCTTAAGGAAATTGCCAACCAAGCTTGGTGATCCGGGTCGTTTCTTAATCCCCTGCAATTTCCCGGGAGTAGAGATATGCATGGCCCTAGCCGATCTAGGTGCCAGTATTAATCTCATGCCTCTAAGCGTTTGGAAGCAATTATCTCTCCCTGAGCTAGTCCCCACCAAAATGACTTTGGAATTAGCTAACCGTACGGTTGCTTATCCAGTGGGGATAGCCGAAGACGTCATTGTAGGAGTCGACAAATTCACCTTTCTTGCTGATTTTGTTGTCGTCGAATACGAGATGGACCCTCGTGTGCCACTAATTGTTGGTCGTCCATTCTTGAGGACCGGTCGCACTCTCATTGATGTTGAAGCCGGTGAGCTTATCATGAGAGTGGGTGACGATAAAGTAGTCTTCAACATGGGAAAGTTGTCTAAACAGCCTTATTCATATGAGAGTGTTAATTGTATTGACGTTCTCGATGAGGCTTGTGAAGAACACTTTAATGATGCTTGCAAAAGTATTCCTACCTCTCTTCCCAATGTTGAGACCGTGTCCTCTATTGATTCATCATTGTCTCTATTTGGAGATAGTGATTTATTTTGGAACAATCTTGAAGATACCATGGGAGATGTGAATTTAGCTACTAATGATTCTCCCACCGATGGGGATGAAGACATGAATTTCTTTGACAATCTTCTCACCGAAGACAATCCTTCGCCTCCATCTCCCACGGTTATTGCTATCGATACTCCGACTTCGAATACGCCTCCTGTTGAAAATCCTCCGGATTTAGAACTTAAGGAGTTGCCGCCCCATCTCGAGTATGTATTTCTTGAAGAAGAGAAGAAGTCGCCAGTCATCATTGCTAAGGACCTAAAGGAAGAAGAAAAAGCCCGACTTATCAACGTGTTGAAAGATCATAAGAAGGCTATTGCTTGGAAAATTTCGGATATTCGCGGAATTGATCCTCACTTCTGCACACACAAAATTCTCATAGAAGACGACTTTAAGCCCACAATTCAAAGCCAACGAAGGGTGAATCCAAAAATCCATGAAGTCATCAAAACAGAGGTTATCAAACTTCTCGATGTGGGTATGATTTACCCTATTTCGGATTCACCATGGGTTAGTCCAATCCATTGTGTGCCCAAGAAGGGCGGAATAACCGTTGTTCCCAATGAACACAACGAGTTGATTTCCACTCGTCTCGTTACTGGGTGGAGAGTTTGTATAGACTACCGCAAACTCAATGATGCCACGAGAAAGGATCATTTCCCTCTACCTTTTATGGACCAAATGCTTGAACGTTTAGCGGGTAATGAATATTACTGCTTTCTTGATGGTTTCTCGGGTTATTTTCAAATACCCATCGATCCCCAAGATCAAGAGAAGACAACATTCACTTGTCCCTACGGCACATTTGCTTATAAAAGAATGCCTTTTGGCTTATGCAATGCCCCCGGGACTTTCCAAAGGTGCATGTTGGCTATCTTCCATGACATGGTTGAACAAACCATGGAAGTCTTCATGGATGATTTCTCGGTCTTCGGGGATTCCTTCTCTGCTTGCCTTGCCAATTTGGAACGTATGCTTAAGCGGTGCGAAGACACTCGCCTTGTTCTGAATTGGGAAAAATGCCATTTTATGGTAAAAGAAGGCATCGTGCTGGGACACAAGATTTCCAAAGCCGGTCTGGAAGTAGACCGTGCTAAAGTCGATGTTATCGCCAAGTTGCCTCCACCTTCAACCGTGAAGGGTGTGAGAAGTTTCCTGGGTCATGCGGGCTTCTACCGTCGATTCATCAAAGATTTTTCTCAAATCGCTCGCCCGATGACCCACCTCTTGGAAAAAGATACTCCTTTTATCTTTTCCAAAGAGTGTCTTGAAGCCTTCAACTCGCTTAAGGATAAGCTAACTAAGGCACCCGTCTTGGTTACCCCTAACTGGGAGCTGCCCTTTGAGTTGATGTGCGATGCTAGTGATTTTGCTATTGGAGCGGTTCTGGGACAAAGAGTGAACAAACACTTCCAACCAATCCATTACGCTAGCAAGACAATGACGGGGGCACAATTGCATTATACGACAACCGAAAAAGAGCTTTTAGCTGTTGTCTATGCCTTTGAAAAATTTCGCCCCTATCTTGTCCTTTCTACAACAATTGTGTATACCGATCATTCTGCGTTGAAGTACTTGTTGACAAAGCAAGATTCCAAACCAAGACTTCTTCGCTGGGTTTTGCTGCTCCAGGAATTTAAAATCGAAATTCGCGATAAAAAAGGAGCTGAAAACCTAGCCGCGGATCATCTCAGTAGACTTGAGGATCCTTACCAGGGGGATCATCCGAACAAAGAAATCAATTATTCTTTTACCCTGGAGACCTTAATGTCTATCAAGTTGACTGCTGATGAAACCCCGTGGTTTGCGGACATTGCAAACTACTTAGCGGGTGGAATTCTCGTTGACGGGTTAACATCCCAGCAAAAGAAAAAGTTCTCCAAAGACATCAAGACTTACTTTTGGGATGACCCGTATCTTTTCAAACAATGTGCTGACTTGATTATTCGTCGTTGTGTTGATGGACCGGCAACTTTAGAAATCCTTGATGCTTGCCACAAAGGACCCACTGGTGGTCACTTTGGTCCCAACTACACCGCCAAAAAAGTGTTTGATTCGGGATTTTATTGGCCCACCATCTATCGTGACGCTCACGATATGGTTAAACGATGTGATGCTTGCCAAAAACAAGGCAAGATCACACATAAAGATGAGATGCCTCAAAATTTCATACAAGAATGTGAAATCTTTGATGTTTGGGGTATTGACTTTATGGGGCCATTCCCTTCCTCTAAAGGAAACAAATACATCCTTGTAGCCGTTGACTACGTTTCAAAGTGGGTTGAAGCCAAAGCTTTACCTACTAATGATGCAAGGGTGGTTTGTAACTTTTTGAAATCGTTGTTCGCTCGATTCGGCGTTCCTCGTGCTATTATCAGTGACCGCGGGATTCATTTTTGCAACGATCAATTTGCAAGAGTCATGGCTAAGTATGGTGTCAATCACCGTCTTTCCACCGCCTATCATCCCTAAACCAATGGGCAAGCCGAGATATCCAACCGTGGATTGAAGCGAATTTTGGAGCGTACTGTGGGAGAGCATCGTGCCGCGTGGGCCGATAAGTTAGATGATGCTTTGTGGGCTTTCCGTACTGCTTATAAGACCCTGATTGGTTGTACACCATATCGTCTTGTGTACGGGAAAGCGTGCCACCTACCCATCGAGCTGGAACATAAGGCGCACTGGGCCTTGAAGTGGGCTAACTTCGACATCAACAAAGCCGGTGATCATCGCAAGATTCAACTCAACGAGCTCAACGAACTGAGGAATGAAGCTTATGAGAACTCGCTGATCTACAAAGAGAAGACGAAGATCCTTCATGACGCAAAAATCAAGAACCGATAGTTCCACGTTGGTGATCAAGTCTTACTTTTCAACTCTCGGTTGAAGATCTTCTCTGGCAAGTTGAAGAGCCGCTGGTCTGGTCCATTCACCGTCGCCAAAGTCTTTCCCTATGGGACCATTGAGCTTTCTCAGCCAAATGGGCCCAATTTCAAGGTGAATGGCCAGCGTCTGAAGTTGTACTTTGGTGAGGACATCTCTCAGGAGATGATTCCATCCCTCACCACGTTCCCCATGAACTAATTTTGGGTCGAGTCAGGCTCGTGACTCGGTTATCAAAAACAAGCGCTCCTCGGGAGGCAACCCGAGTATCTATCCTTCTATGTTTTAACCTCCTAAGTGTAGGGGGACTTCTATAGGTGTTTGTATTTGTGTGGTGATGTGATTACAGGGATGAATGCAATCTTGGAACCTCTGAAGAACCGTGCTCCCGTGTTATCCGAAATCTGGTTCTATCTCTCAACTATCGTGATTCAATTTTCTTCATACTCACATTTAAAATTGATCACGTTAGTCGTCTCTTTCTTAACTTGAGTTAACCAAAGTGCAAAATGACCTAAGTGTAGGGGAGACTTTTCCCACATGCTTAAATATTGAGGACAATGTTTATCTTAAGTGTAGGGGGGACTTCTATCGAAGTTTTAAGTGGACTTTTCCATGAAAATGCCTTCATTTAACCGGAAAATCGTCTTTTTCAACATTTTTCAAAATTTTTATTAACTTTGGCCATTTAGTCGTAATTTTTAAATTTTTATCGTTGCTTTCGTATGTATATATCCTGCAATAAAGTCAAATATTAATAAAGTGGTGTAGCTAGTTTAGAAGTCTTTGACATATTAGGCCCGTTGCGATTATTTTGACTCAACCCGAATAAACTCATCCAAGTTTATTCTAGCTAGTATCCTTAACCATGTAGACCTTAATTGGTTTATTAGGCTAAGCATCCACGAGTCTCATTACTTGAGATTTTAAATTGTGGAGGACGAGAAATGATAGAGTCAATTATAAGTCCGTATTCTTGCACAAGCTCACTTGGTGTAATTATTTGCCTATTCTCCCATCACTTGCTAATAAATTATCTGCAATAAGTAAGGTCGTACGATTTGAAAAGTTACTTAGCTTCTAGCCCAAGATCGTTTAAAAGTTGCTCGGTAATGATAAGAGTTCATAGCCAAGGCATAACTTATGAAGCGGGGCGCGAAGATTGGCGAGTCCGAAAAGGCCCTAACAAGGCATGAGGATTCATTTTATTGCTAAAGATCCAAGGTGATGTGAAAAGCATTATTCCCAAAGTCAATATGAAGGATCAAGACTCACGACGAAAAGCAATCAACTACCATAAATATGATGGAGAAGTCTATCCGAAAAGACCCTAACAAGGTATGAGGATAAATAGATCCAAGTCCGAAAAGGAGGCGGATCGTTGTATCTAAAAATCCCAAATAGAGATTGAAGAAATAATCATGAAGTCGTGGTCAACAAAGTTGGAGTAACCCTCAAAAGTCTCCAAAGTGAAGAAACTCTATTACGATGAGAAGACCATTATCTCAAGAACGTCTCTCAAGATATGAAGTATGAAGTACATGCCAAATATCGGCCCGAGAAAGGTCTCAAATCGCGAACCAAGTTATGCCAAGATATGAACTTTTTGATATCCCGAGAAACAGTTTTAAGAGATTTTGTCCTTTAGCTAACTATTGATCAAATCGTCCTACTTTGCTTTCAGCCTAAATAAACTATCGAAATAAGTCCAAAAATGCATCTTCATGATCATTCTAAGACAAAAATAAAATATAAGAGATACACCTAGGAATAAGGGAGTTTAAACATTTAATTAAGCCATGTGTGTAAGTGTTTGAATTGCTAACTTATAATAACAATGATCTCGTTTTTAAGCTTAGTTTGCGGAACGTGAAACTTGAGGGTGATAAATCTTCGCAGCACCAAAGCCCTAATGTAAGTCCTCGATCTCTTTACAAGTTATTTCCACGTAAGCTATTTTCTATCCTCTTGTTTACTTTAAAGTTTTAATTTCTCTTAATACTTTCATTTTTGTTTAGTAGTATATTCATAAGGCCAAGGTTGATTGATTATGAGAAAAGTGTAAATGTGCTTTGTCACTAAGCATTGCATGAGGGCATGGCAATGGTTAAGTGTAGGGGATTTGATAGGTGTGAAAACACCCATCCTTTTACCACTTAATTCTGGCTAAAACGAGACCAAAACACGTATTTTAATATCATTTGTTTGGAATTATGCGTGGTTTTTGTGTTTATTGTGTTTTCAGAGTCAACCGGATGAATATTGAAGAAAACATGGGATTGCACGGGTTTTATCGAGGAAAAAGACTCAAGACGAAGTCTATTGTCCAAGAGATGCAAAAGATTTGAAGTCGTTGTGCCTATTTGAAGATTTATCGAAGAATAGAGCCAAAGATGGAAGATTCATTTATGTCGAAGAACTCGAGTCTAATAAACAAAAGATTATAAGACGAGTTGGAATTATTCACCGACACTTCTCGAATCCAAGTCGGAAACATTTATTTAAAGAAGCGTGAAGACTAAAGAAGGAAGAAGAAAAAGAAGCCCAAGCCAAAGCCCAATCACAAGCCCACCACCACAAGACACGCCTATATAAAGGCCCTTACTTCACAAATTTCACACACTTAGCTTAGCTTAGTTTTCATTCTCTATAATTTTAGAGAGAGAAAGTTCTAAACTTTCTCTCACTAGATTTCATCTTTTTCTCTTTCAAATTCAAACTTTTGTATTATCTTTCATTAATCAAGTTCAAGTTTTTATCTTTTAATCTTTAATCTCATCCTTCCTTTCTTTTACTTTGATTGATTTTGGTACAAATCTCGTATGATCCGTGTTGTTCATCAATGATTTGTGCTTAAAAAGTTGATTACTTTTTATGTTTCCTCAAGTTTTTACATAAATAAGCTTTGAGATCCTTGTTCTTATTGGCTTATTTGTTGATTTAGCTTATTTACTTTTTAAAGTTTTTATGAAAAGTTCATCTTTTCATTGATTTGATTTAAAAGTTGTTTATTTTGAGTGTAGAAAAGTTGTTTTTAGCGCTTATTTGGTCAGCTTAAGTTTGGATTCGAGCTAGCTTAGTGATTAGCTTATTCATAGCTTATTTACATTGCTTAAAATTTGGATCAAAAGGGATTTTGGAAAGGGTCATAAATCCCTTTCCGATTGGTGTTTTCCGACCAGAGTCACCACCCTCATTCCGATCTACCGATCGGAAAAGGGTTTAGGCTTTCCGATTGGTGGTATTATCATTATTCCGATTGTGTTCATTACCATATTCCGATTGAATCCCCTTTTCAGCATATTCCGATTAGTAAGTTTCCCCATATTCCGATTGCACATATTTTCAAACATTCCGATTGAGACAAGTTGATAGGATTCCGATTGCCTATTCTTTGATTATTCTGATCACCATACTTTTCAACATTCCGATCACAGTGATCGGAATATATTCTGATTGAGGGGATTTTTCCTTTATTTCGATTGAGTTGTTTGCTATTCTCCGTTCTTACTTTCTTTTAGTACTTTTCTACTAGTTCTTATTTTTCACAAAGTTTTCCAAGTGTTAGTTTTTATTAAGTGTTCACTTATTTTTCTCTAATATAATCTTTAAGTTTTCAAGCATTTACTTTTAACTTGCCTTTTTAGTTCAAACTTTCAAGTCTTTAATTTTACTCTTCGACTCTTTATTAATTGTTAATTAGTTTAAAATAGATAAACAAACCAACCACTTTTTAATAACCAAGAACAAATCATTCCACTTAAAGCCGAGATCAATTCGAGAGGATATCGAGAGTAAAAGAGAACCCATAGAAAATAAAAGTATCACCCCTTTAGTGAAAATTAAAATGGGCTTGGCCCATTTCTCCGTTGTTGCCGCGGGTAGGGGCCCCACATGGGGTACCCGTACCGTTTTCCGTGTCTCGATGTTTAGTTACTCGTTCGTGATTATTTGTGTTCGCGTTTAATGTGTTCTCGTTAAATAATTACCGTGACCTAATATATTTATTTACGCTCGTAATAAATATATATACGTAATTAATAATAGTTCGTGATTTAATTACGTTCATGATTTCATGATTGCATGTTCGTGATTAATTATTGTCAAATAATTATTACGTGCTCGTGTGTAGTAAATACTTATCGTGTTCTAACACGTACGTAATACGTAAAATCCTAACACGTAATCGTAATCATGCTATAATAGGAAAGTTTTAATCTAGTACGTATGATCTTAAGGGTACTATTCATGGTAAAATCATGCGGGTTTTACAACTCTTCCCCCTAAAAAGAATAATTTGTCCCCGAATTATAGATAACGTAACTGAAAGAGAAACATACCCGAATCAAACTGAGAGGGTATGTAAAATTAATGAACGTACAGGTGACATGGTTGAAGGAACGTGGAACGTGACATGTCTTGAAAGGACATGGAACATGACGTGACTGAAAGGACATATCTAATTGATGAGAGAAAACGGATAAAAGTCCGGATGAACTTGTCCGTTTCCAAGTGGCCTCCCTCTTGGAACGGTTCCTTCAGAAGATCTTGACACTAATGATAAATCTTGGTCCTCCTGACCTTGACTTGGAATACGAATAAATTCTTGGTTATGAACGGAAGGTAGATCCCCTAAATTTGATCGAGGAAAAAAAGAGTTAACGTGCTAGGGTAGCTGAAACGTTACGATGCAAGACAATCTGACTTAACTGATAATTAGAAACGATGCGAGAGACACAAAGAAACGTAGTACGTGAAAAATTTTGAACATGATACGTGAAAAATTTTGAACGTGCTACGTGGAGATATGGCGAGTGTAGTATGAGTAAACATATCGTGATCCATGATACGTGTAACATATCTTGATCATGATATGAGGAACGTGGAATGAACATGACATGTGAAACAAATCGTGATCATAGAATATAATGGCGGTAACGCCAAACGCTACAAGGTGAGACGTGGAATTTGACGTGAAACGTCTATCTGATGATGGAGAGTTATACTAAACTTGGGTCTGGTCTCTCAAGTTCTTGCAAAACTTCCCAGAACGAAATGAACGTAAAATCGTAAGCCCAGATACGATCATGAACGTGAATAGTGTCATGAACGCGAGCGCGAAAGCAAGTCGTGGAATCAGAATGAAGACGTGAAGTAATTTAGAAGTACAATTGCGAATCTTTGTCTGACCCGATAGCTGAGGGATTACCAAGTGATCGGGTGAGCCTTGGATGGAACATGTCCGATCAATCTGTTGGTTCTGAAATCCTTGCGGATGTAAGGATTCTGTAGACTGGATCAAACTGTTTGCGATGACCCAGATAGCATCATGTTTCTTCTGAGTTTGCGTTAATCTGGTAACCAAAATCCGTGGAGATCTTGTCCCATTTCAATTTACAATTTCAGATGATGAAAACATCCCAGTCTGTTGGTGTCCTATCTTAGCCTGTTGTATGTCAGGTACATAGATATGGACGTAGCTGTATCCTGCTTCGTAGAAACTTAATACATAGAAGGTTTCGAAACTCTGAGTCTCTGAATCTAGACTTCTCCTAGCGTAGGATTTTCTAGAACACCTAATGTAGTGTAGGGTTCTCTCCTTTACGCATAAGCAGAGTCATGGTAAGGTTAACCGTAGAAACCAATGTGATTCGGCGTGTCACTACAATCGAACAGAATTGATATTGGAAAAATTTCTAGGGTAAAATTTTATCTTGTCATAGAATTTGCAACATAGTGCAGATATGGTCTTCCTGTTTCTTCTCTGGGCTTAAAGGAAATCAGGTTATCCTTAATGAAAACACTGGTGGATTTTCTATGAGTTCATAGAAACTCATTCTTATAATGCCGTTGGAGCATTGATGAGACTAATACAAAATCATAAATCTAGCATGACCGAGTCGTGTACGAATAGCAGTCATGGACATGTCCTGCTTTTTCACTCGTCACTGTTGGCAGCATGATCATGAGTTCAATCTTGGAAAGGTGATTCACACCATAAGGTCGATTGGACATGTTATCAATACGTGGAGGAGAATAACGGTCATGAATGGTGATTTTTTTAAGTCGACGGTAGTCGACACATAATCTCATGGCACCGTCCTTCTCCTTGTAAGTTCTTCTGGAATGTATGGGAATATTTTGGAATTATCATCTGGAAGCTAGAAAATTTTAGCTACCACGGATAACAACGCACATGCTTATAAGCATAGATAATTTGTACAGATTTTCCAGATATGGAAAATCAAGCTGAATGTATTCAGGAGCCTGAACATTACTGTACATAATTATGAATCGTAGCATGGTGTGCTGTTCATAATCCATAATTAAGATAAAATTCATCTCATGTCTGTCCGAGGGAATGCGTTAGAAGCTTGGATCTCATCATTAAGCTGAAGGAAAACCTTCGTATACGTGGGAATACGAAAGGCGTCCTTCATGGTCATGAATATATGAAATATGGTGAAAGAAATGAAAGTGACATCGGCAACGTGACAGTTCTCAATGATGCGTCGGTAATGGTATTGAGATTCTTGTGGCCTGATTAATACATGGCACAACAAAATGGATATACCCTTGGAGGGTACCCTGAATTTCTTAGAAATGTTCCATAATTAGACCTGAGTCATGTGTCCTGACTCGTGTCTTGAGAAATGTAAGCGTGACATATGTCTTGACTAGTGTCTTGACATGTGTCTTTAGAAAGTATACGTGAGACATGTGTCTTGACTGATGTCTTGACATGTGTCTCGAGATGTGAAACAAAGAGAACTACAAATATTAGGTTATTATGCCAAAATTGGCGGATCGGTTGGACTACTGATCATTTGTATGTCTGATCACGTCCGCGGCCGGAGCCTCAGTTGCGATTTCTAGGATAGTTCTGTCATAGTAGTGGTTACTATCGTCCTGTCTGTCAGTTCCATGACGGTCATTCTCATGATCGTGATTCATGTAACTATTCAGCTGAGTGGCCGGCTGGTGCCGGTTTGCACTCATATGGTTGAAATGACAGCTGAATGACGTGTGACATGTAACTAAGAATTAGGGACAATGATTGATGAAAATCGTCTGATGGTGATGCATCTTCTCGTCTAATTGATTTGCTCTGACGCCTTTGTCTTCGTCTTGTAGGATCTCCAGATTGTGAACAACATCCGCATCTCGTAGCGTCTCCGAACGTCAGCAACATCACCTTTAGTAACATCTCCAAGCTATGAGCGGCACCAACAATTTGTAGAGTATCAGCAAGTGGACATATGCCTAAAATGATTCAGAATCGACTAGCGAATACTCGTGAAGTATTGCAAGTGAAATACACGTGGATTTAGGTACGTGTAATACACATGGAACATGGTACATGGAGTACACGTTGAATGCACATGAAATGATCGGTATAGGGTCGATCATTTGTCATGATTTAAGGAAGTATACCGGTTAAACGGTTAGGAAAACCATCATGATAACCTGGCAATGCCAGTATATACCTCATTCTGGTTGCATAGAGAAACGTTAAAGTGTGGTTACACAAAATTCAAGGTGATTTGCCTGAGAGCATGATCAATGAAAACCAACCATGACTATCATGAAAACATAATTTACATGAATTTCATCAGTGTCTTGCATGGAAGCAAAGACAACAAAAGAGACGTAAGACATAATTACGTGAAGACCAAGTCATTATGAAGAAACATGGAGAAACTCAATGTGAAGGAGTGTATAACATAATCAACATGAAACCGAAGTTAACCATGACAGTATGACAGCATACTTGACATAAAAACATAATAACTTATGAGGGGACATGAAAAAAAAATTTATGCCAATAAATCATGAGAAAAATTTTATGCATGAAAAACAGTGCATGAATGTATAATGTAGTTTATAAAAACCTTTATATGTGCGAGGGGACGCCTATGGGTCAGTCCCAAAACAAAAGACATGGCGAGGGGACGCCTATGGGTCGGTCCCAAAGTTAAAAGTTTTGATAAAAGCACATGCGACTAAATAGGGCCAGTCCTGTACCAACCATTACTTAGTCATAATCCCTGCAACAATGATACATGAAACATAAATAAATGAAACTCGTCTGTCAAAACTTATCAGAAAAAATTTTATGTGACTAATTATGAACTACTGGGGTTCAGTCCACATAGCCATAGTTCACGAGGAACATTATGCATGAAACAATGACACATAACTAAATATGAATGACGGTTGTCCATCCATATTAGTAAAACAATATCGATGAAAACATCAAGGTTAAAACCTCAAGGTGCTGAAAACATCATGGTTAAAACAACAATACGCTGAAAACGTCAATACGTAGAATGACAAATGTTGGCTTAGGAAGCTCCTGGTGACTACCCACTAGTCACAGGTCGAGTTTTTGAGCCTACAGGTCGAAGCCTTGGCTCTGAAATCATAATTGTAACACCCTATTTTGATAATGGAATGTCACACGAAATTATGGCGTGTCATCAAAGCATACAAGGATAAATGTATAAAACATTACATGACCATAGGGATAACCGGAATCAAACATCGGTTCCCAAACATAAGCCCAAAACATAATAAAGCAAAAGAAATGAATGAAAGACTAAACAAGCATAAGTATATGAAGGCAAAAAGGAAAAGAAGTCTCTAGCAGCTTCCATCCTATGCACGTCCTCCAAATGCTCGAGTCTTTCCTAGGGTACCTGCCGTTTTGAGACATGGAAAGGAAAGTAACGGCTGAGCAAAACGCTCAGTGCACGGATATAGACATAACATAAATGACTGAAACATAGTAAAGACTTGATAGCAGCGGAAATGTATAAGTCCTGGAAACCTGGAACATGTTCATAAAACTGGTTTTATAGTTTGAAAAGCGTTATGTTTATCTTATGAAAATTGTTTAACATAATTTTACCATTAGCCAATATAGGTCATGAAAATCCACCGTGCATGAATACTTGGAGGGGTGACCTCATCATGCAAATCAGAGGGGCTGCCTCTAATTTAATATACTGGTTTTGGGTAGGAGGGATCAGCTCCTTGTGAAGGATGCAAGGCACACACCACATTCACCATGAAATCCTGACTGAAAACATGTAACTAGGATGCACCCATACGCCCCACATGATAAACATAATAAATGGCCAAAAGCTGAAGGGACGCCACGAGCAATCACTCCGCCGTGGTGAAGTCATAACATCAGTGCCTCTAATGTTATGGTTATGGTACCTCCATAACTAGGAGAAACTGGTCATGTATGTATATGGCTTTAGGTATTCTAATTAAACATAAGCAATTCAAAAACATATAAAACAAATACTGGGAAAACAGTTGGCTGCATACGAGGAATCCTAATAAGGAAAGAATGTCCATACTGAAAGGACAGGAATCAGTACTTTATGTCCAGTGAACAAAGAAGACGAACTGAGAGGAATCCTACTTCTGTATCACTAATGCTACATAAATACATACATGAATAAGTATCTGCTTGCTAAATACGTAACTGGTTTTATGTAATGTCTTAGCTTATTTTATATGTTCTTACCATGTTTTACTGTTTTAAGCCTTAAACTGTGTTTATCTTATATTTATGCTTACTCTGATTAAGTATTTCTGGTATTTCATGTATTATTATACTTACTGTGTAATAATAAGTAACTTTCCAAAACAAGCAGGTTTCTTAAAATAGAATGTTTCCAAAAATAGAAAGTTTCCCAAAAATAGAAAGTTTCCAAAAATAAAAAGTTTCCAAAAATAGAAAGTTTCCAAAAATAGAAAGTTTCCAAAAATAGAAAGTTTCCAAAAATAGAAAGTTTCCAAAAATAGAATTACTATTTAAAATAGATAAGTTTCTAAAAATAGAAAGTTTCCATAAATAGATCAGCTACCTTAATTAAATAAGTTTCCATAAATAGATTAGCTGCCTGAAATAAATAAGTTTCTAAAAATAGAACGTTTCCATAAATAGATTAAATGCCTTATTTAATTAAGTTTCTAAAAATAGAAAGTTTCCATAATTAGAAATAAGCTGGTTAAATAAGCTAAGTATATAAGCCTAAGTGTTTTCATGATTTTTTTTTAAGTCATATGATATAATGTATAGTTTAATAATTATTTCATGTATTAAAATAAACTATAGGTTAAAATATTTAATTAAAGTATATCATGTTTTTAATTAAATAAAGTTAAATACTTAGGTTAAAACGTGTATTATTATTTATTAATAATATAACCTAAGTCATGTTAATTAATTAATTATAACCATGGTTTTTAAATAATTAATTAATTTATAAGTCTTAAAAATATGAAATACTTAGGTTAATAATTTCATGATTTTAGTAATTAAAATAACTAAGTCATGTTATTAAATTAATCATGTCATGTTATTAATTTAATTTTAACCTAAGATCATAAAAATAAAAATCTACACATACACCGTGAACCGGATCTTGACTAAGAACCATGAACCGGACATGAAATCGACACCATACCCCGAACCAAATCGGGGTTACCCTTGTCTTGATGCTGCCGTGGGACCCACACCAACCAACCGGGGCCATATGGTCTCGGTGGTGGTCAAATGGCCAAACCGAGACCCTCTCGGGTTCGGTTTAGGCGCGGCCAAGAACAAACACCCCTTAAACAACCCTTTTGATTTAATCCAAACCAAAATTCATGTTAGATCTATGATTTAATTAGGTTTATATAAAAAAACATAACATGTTCTTAATTATTAAAAAGATTAAATCAAAAGAAAAGGGTTAAAATAATTACCGAATGTGTGGATCTAAATAATGATGAACAAACACGAACACTAGCAATAAATCCAAGATCAAAGATCAACAAACACCCCTTTGGTGTGCTTTGAAGGTGGCGGCCAAAAGAAAAAGGAGGAGGAGGAAAGACTTTTAGGTTTTTCTAAAATCTTCTGTAAAAAAATATGAGTAGTGTTTTTCCCTTAACCCCCTTTAGTGAAAATTGAAATGGGCTTGGCCCATTTCTCCCTTGTTGCCGCGGGTAGGGGCCCCACATGGGGTACCCGTACCGTTTTCCGTGTCTTGATGTTTAGTTACTCGTTCGTGATTATTTTTGTTCGCGTTTAATGTGTTCTCGTTAAATAATTACTGTGACCTAATATATTTATTTACGCTCGTAATAAATATATATACGTAATTAATAATAGTTCGTGATTTAATTACGTTCATGATTTCGTCATCGCATGTCCGTGATTAATTATTGTCAAATAATTATTATGTGCTCGTGCGTAGTAAATACTTATCGTGTTCTAATAGGTACGTAATACGTAAAATCCTAACACGTAATCGTAATCATGTTATAATAGGAAAGTTTTAATCTAGTACGTACGATCTTAAGGGTAGTATTCATGGTAAAAGCATGCGGGTTTTACATTGTGTCTTTGGCGAATGATTTTCTTAAACTCTAGATGACTCGTGAATTGTGCATGATAGCTGGAATACAAACCAGAAAGCTTATCATGGTGAACAAAAGATCTGGTACATCTACTCAAATCTTGCCTAGCAGGTCTATTGGATGTGGCTAGTGCTGGTGGGACTGGTAAGACTGCAGGTGCCGACAGGGTACTATAAAATGCCTGTATAATCCAATCAGGACTCCTTAAGCAAACTGAGTACAATCAGCAACTGGGACCGTAGTCTGCCAACGACCCCTCGAAGGTAGGCGGTCTTTGCTATCACTACAACATGACGAACAACTGCAAGATCAAAGAAGGTGGTCAAGTACTGCCCTTGTGCAGTAAGAGAAGTGTGGGTCTTATGCTGAAGGCCCCCTCTAAGGTGTGAATATGCCGATGGAGGTAGTAGTTCTCCTCCAACAACCACAGTAAGGCCTCGTCGGTCGTGGCCCAGAAACCTCGTGCTATCTGGGTATATGCCCATATGGTCCAAGAGAAAGAGAGAAAGTCTATGCGCTCATGCATGACAATGTACCCCGCCTGGCCTGCTATCAACAGGCTGCGAACGTCCGTCTTGTCCTGCTCCTGGCTCATGGCCAGAGCAGCAATCCGAACATGAACAGGATCAGCACGTGTAGTTCCAGAACCCTCTCCGACCTCAAATCTTGACTTGTAGGTTTCTAGATGAACATCAATCGTCTTTTTTTGGTAAAGGGTTTCCCCGGTAAATATATTAACCAAAAAAGCGTTGAAGTACAAAGGAATGTGGCTAAGATACCACATTAACCTCATGCTACAGGCAGCATGTTAACACGTGATTATGTCATGGCATAAACACAAACTAATCTAGAACTACAATGCAAGTAAACTAGAAAGAAACCAAGATGCAAACATGAAGTCACTTGTCTTCAGCTTCCAGCAACAGCACGAAAGGAGCAAATGATATCCAAATGAGCCTGCCTCCTTAAAAAACCTTGCCAAAGAAAACCCAGTGGGAAAAACGTTGGACAAGGAAAAAAGAGTACAACCCTCACCCGACACTCCCATCATGAAGAACTCTAGAGCTCGGCACCCTCCATTTGTCAAGCAGCAAACTCGACCTGGTAGACAACTTCCTAAAACGAAATGAGATCAACTTCAACCGAATAGTATCACAAATAAGTTGAACAATCTGATCAACGGCCAACAGCTTTTTCTTGAAAAGTCTTGAATTACGTTCCATCCAGATAAAGTACGCAGTAGCAACCAACACAAGACGGGCAAGGATGCTAAGACAAGACTTTCCCTTAGAAATTGGAATAACATAGGCTAAAATATCATCAATCCGAGGGGGGATGCTTTCCATATCACATAGGCCCCGAACCTTAGACCAAACCTGCATAGAATAAGAACATTCAAAGAAAAGATGGTCATGAGAATCCGGCACCAATTTACACAACGGACATCGTAGTAGGCTTAGATCCACCAAAGGGCCAACATCCCATTGCCTAAGCCGATCTTGTGTCTTCAATTTTCTTCTAAACACTAACCACAAGTAGATAGAATGACGAGGAATACAATGAGCAAACCAAACAGCATGATACCAATCAACCATCAAAGCCCTATCCCGAATGGAGTCCCAAGCTAAAGAAACTGAAAAAGGATGTAGAACCCCATTTATATCTCGCCACATCAAATCATCATCCTGAGCATCATTAATAACAGGGACAAGGATATAAACAATGTTCGGAAATCTAGCATACCAATCCTGCGGCCACTGCCAAATGCCGTCAGTAATAAGATCCCTCACCTTATTAGATAGAGAGAGCCCCGATCTTGTAATACTTCGAAACGTAAGAACATCCCGTAACGGACATAAATCTGCCCATTTGTCAAACCACATAGAAGCCAATCTACCATTATTAATCTTGAACCAAATAAATTGACGAATGCATGGTCTAATCTGTAGAAGTTTTCTCCAGCCCCAACTCATATCACCTATACATGGAACGTCCCAGAAACTTCGATCCTTTAACTTGTAAGAATAAATCCATTTAACCCATAAAGACTCTTTACGAGTGAGAATACACCAGATATGAGAAACCATTAAAGCAGTATTAAAATCAGAAAGCTTACGAATACCAAGTCCACCTTCATAAAATGGAGTACAAACAGAGTCCCAAACAACTTTAGCCTTACCTTTCTTCATTTCACCTTGACACCATAAGAAGCCTCTCATAAGCTGTTCCAAATCATGAATAATCCGAACAGGTAAAATAAAGACAGACGCCCAATAGATATGCATAGATGAAAAAACTGAACGAACTAACTGGAGTCTTCCTGCTAAATAAAGGAACTTATTGCGCCAATCATTAACTCTACTCTCAAGTTTTTCAACAAGGACTTTACAATCCCTATATAGAAACCTGGACGAAATAAGAGGAACACCAAGATATCTGACAGGTAACTCGCCTTCAGCAAATGGCATGATATGTAGAATACTACTTTTAACAGCAGTAGCTACATTACAAAATAAAACTGTGCTCTTTGGGATACTTGGAACCAAACCTGAAGCTATCTTAAATTCCTCCAACGCATCCATAATAACCTGCACAAAATCCAAGTGACCCCTAGCAAACAAGAAAAGATCATCTGCAAACAGATGTTGATAATACGCTGTTGCTTACAATGGTGATGAAAATAAAAAACCTCTGCATTAAGAACCCTTCAATGTAACATAAGTGAAAGAATCTCCATAACCAACGTGAAAAGATAGGGAGATAATGGATCACCTTGCCTGAGACCTCTTTTTCCTTGAAACCATCCATATAAATTACCATTTATGTAAATGGAATACGAAGTAGTAGAAATACACGTCATAATCCAATCAACCATTAAATGGTGGAATCCAAAACCAATCAGAATGTTACGCAGAAACTGCCAGTCCACCGTATCGTAAGCTTTCTGAATATCCACCTTAAAATCACATCTTGGAGGACCAAAATTTCTGTGGTAATTCCGCATCAGCTCTTGCGTCAATAAGATGTTATCCAAAATCCCACGCCCCGGAACAAAAGCAGATTGATTAATATTAACCAAATCACCCAAATCCCCTTTAATACGGTTAGCAATTATCTTACTAATGCATTTGAAAATAACATTACAACAAGAGATGAGGCGATAATCAGTAATCTTATTTGGAACAGAAACCTTAGGGATAAGAGCAATAATAGTATGATTAACCTCTTTAAGAAGTTTTCCATTAGAGAAAAACTCCCGAATAGCACATGTAAACTCATCACCCACAATATCCCAAGACTTCTTAAAAAACGCAGCAGTAAAACCATCCGGCCCAGGCGCTTTATCATCACTCATGGAGAATAACGCACTCTTAATTTCAGAATCAGAGATGACTCTAACCATATGGGCAGATTTCTGAGCACCAAGCTTTCGAACACACAAATCAGACGTATTAAAAGAATCTGAACCACTTGCCTGACCAAGGAACTGCTCATAATGAGCAACGAAAGCTCCAGGCACAACATCTCCATCATGAAGCACATTATGAGAATCACGAACCATTTCAATACGATTACGAGCCGCCCTACTCTTAACCGAGTTATGAAAAAAAGCCGTATTTGAATCACTTGCATCAAGCCATTCAATTTTAGATTTCTGATGTAAGAAGCTTTCTCATCAAGAGAAGATTCCTTAAAAGCAACTAGATAATGGGCATGCTCTTCTTTCAACAACATATTGGACGGGTCTCTATCAAGGGCTTGTTGAACAGCATCTAATTCCACACGTAGTCTAGTAACACGATCATGAATATTACCCTGTTTAAACAGCAGTTTACGAAACGGGGCCTTTAAACCTTTTAAGCGTTTAACAAGCCTAAACATAGCACAACCATGAACATTTGCCAACCATCCGTTAGCTACCACTGCATCAAAACCCTCCTTATGATTAAGAAAATTACTGAATTTAAAAGGTTTAGGCTTAGGTTTGCTAATTGTAGGGATTCGTAACACACAAGAAGAATGGTCAGAAATCCTGTAAGGTTGGAATATCGGAAAACATCCTGGAAACTCATCAAGAAACTTAATATTAGACATAATCCGATCAATCTTTTTAAGAATACCATCATCACCCTATGGTTTCTCATTCCAAGTAAAATGTAAACCTGTAGCATTAACGTCCACAACTTCCATAAGATTAACACACTCCTTGAAATCCCGCATGGCAGTATTAGGAGTGTAGCCGCCACATGAGTGATCCTCAATATTAAGAGCAGCATTAAAATCACCCAAAACAGCCCATGGCTTATCCCGCATAAAAGTAGCATGAGCAACCAGATTATTCCAAAGAACACGCCGATGGATATAGTAGTTATCAGCATAAACGAAAGAGCATAACAAAGTACGGTTATCCATACGCGTTTTAACCTGACAATGCATAACTTGACTTGTTTGAGACAACACCATAACATCCACATTATCATCATTCCATCCAAGAATTATACGTGTCCTTTAGGACACAAACCACCATTTGACGTCCACTTCCATCTGCTAAAAATCTTACGACACATATCATAAACACCCGAAGCATCAACATGAGACTCCAAGATAGCACAAACACTCAGATTATTTTCATTAATAACCTGACGAACCTCTCTTCTTTTAGGGGATTGGTTCAGACCCCTTATATTCCTTGAGGCTATACTAAACATTTAAAACATTCGTAACAGGAGTGCTTGCCCCTGATTGAGAATTAAGAAGATTAGTAGATTCATCATAAATGTTTTCAACCTCCTCATCATCATCATCTTCACTTAAGTCACCTATATCCCCTGAAAGAGTCCCAAATGAATTCGAAGTAGAAACGCCACTCACCACTGATTTACCTTTATTTGAACTATTAATATGCAACCCAGATTTGGTAACACTATCAACTTTGCTATTATCACTTTTAGATGCATTCGAAGTCTTACCAGGATTAGATGAGTTATCATGTATATGAGCACCAGAAGTAGACGACTTTGGACTAAAAGTAAAAGGAGTACCGACCTGGAAGCCTTTGCTTAACGGGACACCTCTCGGAATCTGGCTTCCTTGCTTTCCTTTGTTGTTATGCTTTCTACTACGAACTTGTTGAAATCCATCACCTTGTTCATGTTTAACTGTAGGGGACACTTTAGGAATAACACGTTGATGAGACTGCTTTTATACATTGTCTCATCGTCCAAATTGGGCTTAAAATGCATTAAATATCATTAAAACTGCCAAATATATGCTCGTGTTTGTTGCTTGTGTATTTTAGGTACGGATAATGAGGAAATGACAAAAAGATCACAAGAATCAATCAAAAACGAACACGGGAAACGAAGCCGCACAATGAACCGGGCCTAAGAATGGAATTTCCAAAAATGACCTTGATGTTTTGAAGATTGGCAAGAATGATCCCTCAACTTTGGAAGACTTGGCAATTTACACCCTTGTAAAACTCATAAATTACATTGAGGTCCCTCAATTGCCAAGAGTATACAAGAAAAGCCCTTGAAGATTGCATTTATTACATGAATGGTCCTTGTTAACAAGTTTGAAAACTTGTTGTGCCAAATTTGACAAGTTAACCAAAGATAAAACAAAGGGATTTAATTTTGTAGCTGTTTATTACAAAGTGAACAACATAAGGGAGTAGGGGGGCTGTTTTTGCCCAGACACACAAACACACCACCACCAATCACTTTGCCATGTCACCTCCACCAACCAATAGCATCTCACCACCTCACCCTCCACCTCACACGTCAGATCCCACTCACCCACTTTTTATTAAAACTGATTAACTTAATTTTTGGAGGTAAACACATATTCAAACGGTTAATCAGATTAAACCCACTATTCCTCCATCCCTAATCTCCTATAAACCCTAGACCTAAAATCTACAAAACAAAGGGGTTTTAGTTCTAATCCTCCATAAACCCAATTAAACCTCAAATGTCCACATCCCAACCAAAACCCAACTCACCAGACAACCCCATGTGATACTATGGTACTCCCCTGGCCCACGATTTGCAACAAGACAACAAATGGACAGTGCATCAACGCTCAAGAAATGTTTTCTTCTTCCCAAAGGCAAGATAGACGCCCAAGATCAAAGATTCCAGTTGGCATGTCAACATCCATCACAAGTATCCATTTTGACTAAAATTCAAAATTTCGTCCAAGGGCAATTTAGGCAGTTCATGTACTAAGGTTTATGGCATTCTAGATAGTTCCTAGAGTAGTATTTAAGCACCTCTCAACATGTGAGTAGGGCTGGTTCCAGATTTTCTAAAATTTAATTGTAATTCCTTTTTAAGATAAATGAAAGTTGGTGTTTGAGTTAAATGTAATTCCTTTTCTTTGATTAAAAGTTGGTATTTGAGTTAAGAAAATCTGAGTTCCATCATTTATTTGTTGATTTTTAGGTTCAAGGTTTTAAAATTATAATCCGTTTTTTCACATTGTGGAAATGTGATATCTTTTTATAAACACTTGTACTTTTTAATCTGGTTTCAAGTTGTTGAACTTGTTTGGGTTTCAAATATCAAAAGTTTTTGATATACTAAGTTGTATAAGTTTCTGTTTACTAAGATTTTGTCAAAATCTTGATCATTTTTGTTTATTGATAGCTTAAGGTCATAAGCTCCTCAATAAGCTCATTGACACTGAGCTTATTGATCAACTTATTGGCTTCTTCTTTTTCCTGGTTGTGTGGTGATTGTGCAGGTAACAAGAAGGAAACAAACCTCCATATCTATCCATTTCTTTTCCATTTTTTTTGTACCAAGTAAAATCTACACCAGCAGCTCATTTAGTTCAGCACAAGCCCCAGCTTGTAAGGAGAAGGCACAACAGCCTTAGTGGGGCCTGGATGTGGGTCCCACAAGGTATAAACGTTGAATCCTCTTATTAAGCTTAGAAATGTGTAAATTGTATGATTTTATGTGTGTACTGCTTATGTGCTTTTATTGTTGTTTGTTTACGCCCCATTGATGATTATATACATGTTGGATTAGATAAAAATTCAGTTTGGTTGATTTGAGATAGCATTTGGTGTGTTAATTTTCATTTTCAGTAATTTAAGGGGTGTTTGGGACTAGGGATCTAACTGGAATTGGTGACAAGTTTAGGTTTAAACCCTGCTTAAACATGCCTTTTTGGAGTTAAAAAGGAGTTTTCAGTCATTGCTCTTAGGTTTTATAGGTTTTTAAAGTAAGTTGCATGCTAAAATTTTGGTTATTATAGCTAGAAATCAGTAACTGCCTTGTTAGCTTGTTTTAGAGTGAATTTTGCCTTTAAATCTTGTTCATTGTTAACTGATAGGATAATCTAGGGTTTGCTATCAGTTTTATGTCATTTGGTTGGATTGTGTGCAAGAGTTGAAGCTTTGAAATCCATTTTTGTGCCAAGTAGACCAGCATACTGTTCATCAGATACCATACAAGCTATGACAGTCATCTTTTTGTGCTTTTGTGTGTGATTCTTGTGAAGAACTTGCTTGTTTTTTTAGCATATTCTGACTCCCTACACTCCACTGAGTGTAGGGGTGCCTTGTTGTCCAAAAACAAGCTCTCCAAAGGCTTTCCTAAGCTCAAAGGTCAACTGACCTTGTATTTGCACTAGCAGTGGGAACTAAGTTCCCCCTGCTTGCACAATTGTTACCACTGCTTTGCTAAAAAACAAAACCTTGTCACATGTCACTATCAGGTTTTTGATTTTTTGTCTTTTGTGGACTTATTTAGGAATTAGGTCTTGAAATTTGTTTCATTATTTTTCTAATTTAATTTGTGATTTTTCAGTTTAATTAGTTTTTAATTTACTGTTCATTTAATATTTTTTAGATTAAATAGCTATTTTAATTAACTTTTTAATTTCTATTTTTGTCTTTTAGTGGCAAAAACAATTATTTTTCAGTCTTAAAATTTTTCTTATATTTAGAAAAATAATTTAAGATTTTTAGTTTAAAAAGTTTTTACTGTTCACTTTTTATTTAATTTTTAGAATTAAATTTAGATTAATTAGGGTTTAATTAATATCAGTTTTGCCTTTTAGTGAAAAAATTTACATTTTTCAAACTTTTTCATTTTTCTACTGTTCTTTAGTATAATTTAGGATTTTTAAAATTGTCAAATTAATTTTAGCATTATTTTATTATTTTTATGATTATTTTGGTTTAAAAATAGTTTTTAGCCTTTAAAAAAATAGAAAAATAGTTTTTAAAATTTAGGAAAAATACTTTTTAGTCTTTAATAATATAAGTAAGTTACTTGTTTAATAACATAATATTTTGGACATTTTGTTAATTATATTTAATTTTAGGGCTTTAATTAGCATTTAAAATTAAATATTTAATTAATAAAAGGTTTTAAAATATTTTTGTTGGATTTTTATTCTTATTTATATTATTTTAGACTTACTTTTAACTTTTAATTAATTTTTAGGTTTAAATTTTTAATTTGTAGCTTTTTACGGTTTTACGAGAACGACTTTTTCGTCTTAGCTTAATCGTCTTCGTAACCGTCATTCTCTTCTTACCCCATTTCTATTTTTCTTTCTCAACAATATAATCACAAACCATTAATCAATTCATTACACAACGCACTAGCCTCCTTGGGAAACAAATTTGAACTTATTTGGTCATTAGTGCTCGGTTTTCCTAAACCGACACTTAAAGCTTACCACTATTTTGCCTTCCTTTTCCTAAAGGGGTAAAAACTCTACATCAATTTTGGCGCCGCTGCCGGGGAGGCGTGTTGTGTTTTGATTTGGCATTGTTGTTTTTATATAGCCATAATAAGTATTTGTATTAGTAGCACTCTACTAATACGTATTATCGATTTTTCGCTTTTTTGTGAATACTATTACTATATTGTATACGTAGCACAATAAATTCACAAGTACTCCAAGTACGTGAGAAATCACAAGCTTGACTTGGGAGGTCATTACCCAATCATTGTATTCGAATCTCAAACCAAAGAAAAAAAGGCAAAAATAGATAAATACTTTCGAGAAGCTCGATTTTGAAAATACAAACTATAAGGTGGGTATAAGGCGGATATTATAAAATATATCCAAAGGAAAAAGGCTCTTAAGTGCTTCGCGCCGCCTCGTTTCCCCGCTTGCTTGTGAGTATTTGATTGTGAGAGCTAATCGAGGGTTTTGCCGCCCAAAGTATTATTAAGTATCATATATATTTTCTTGGTTTCATTTGATTAAACCCTCTTGAACGTTTTGGTGTTCCACCAACGTTCTAAAGTTATCGAAGGCGTTTACTTCACGTGATCGTTTTCATTCCTTGAGGCTTCTTTAATCAAGAGATTTGATTAAGGAGGAGATTTGTAGATTCGTGTCTACTTAATACATTCACCAAATTCCAAAAAGGTTAATACAATCAAAAACCACAAAAAAATTGAAAAATACAAAACACCAAAAAGAATCTTCTTTGCTCGTCCCCTCGTTGTACGTGACGTTTATGCTAACTCGTAATCAAGCAAGACGTGCACGTAAACGAAAGAACAAAACTCCCACTCCCAATCTTTCTAGTGAGGAGTCTCCTATTGACGAACCCATTGTAAGAGAAGCACCAACCATGGCGAATCGAACTATGATGGAGTTACTTCAAGCACCCACCGAGGGTTATGGAGAAGCTATTGTGATTCCCGCTATCCTTGCGGAGAATTTTGAGGTGAAAACGGGTTTGTTGTCGATGATCCAAAACAACAAATTCCGTGGTGATGAGAAGGACAATCCACACAACCATATCTGCCAATTCAATCGTCTTACCGCTACTTGCAAATTTAAGGATGTCTCGAATGACTCGATTAGGATGATGCTTTTTCCGTATTCCTTAGCGGGGCCCGCTAAAATTTGGTTAGAGAAAGAGCCACCCAATTCTATACTGACGTGGAAGGATCTCGTGTCTAAATTTGTGAACCAATTTTTTCCGCCCTCTAAGACTACGCATTTGAAAAACGAGATTTCAAAATTTTCACAAGAATTTAATGAAAGTTTTTCAACGGCTTGGAATAGGTTTAAGGAAATGTTACATGAATGTCCTCATCACGGTTTTTACGACTTGCATCAAATTGACACGTTTTACAATGGACTTAATGATCATGAAAGAGATTATTTAAATGCCGCCGCAGGTGGTAATTTTTTGTGTAAAACGGTTGAGGAATCTTTGGTGATAATTGAGAATAGGTCTAAGGTTTATAGCCCTCTTAACACACCGAGTGTTGCCAAATTGGGTTCGTCATCATCATCATCGTCTCGTAGCATTAATGCCTTACATGATGAAGCTAATGAGGAAAATTGGTTTTTTGATGGATTTGCTAATCTTATGTCCCATTGGAAAGCTCAAGAAGCTTCGAATTCCGCTTCGGTTAAAGCGGTTGCTAAGAGTTGTTTGTCTTGTGGTGGAGCTCATGATCTTTCCGAGTGCATTACCGCGGATGGTAACACTTCGAGTGCTTATGTAGCCACGGGAACTTATAACCAAAACGGTCAAGGTTCCCGCCAAAATCAAGCTCCACCAAATCAAAGTGCTAATAACTATTGAAACAACAATCAAGGTGGTAATTATCAAGGCAATCAACGTAACTAAAACAAGGGTAATTATCAAAGTGGAAATGGGCAAATTTCAAACCAAAACCAAAACCGTGATTTTCAAACTACCACACAAGGTTTTCAAAATGATCACACCAAAAATCTTCAAGGAGAATTTTTGAATTATGCTAAAGCAAACGATGCTAAGTTTGATAATATGCAACGTGAAATGGTTAGCTTAAGATCCGAGTTGAAAAGCGAGCTTAAAAACGAACTTGCTAATGAACTTAAGACTCATGCTAATAAAATGGAAGGAAATGTTCAACGTCTCCAACAAAATCAACAAGAAATGGAGCAAGGTCAACATGAGATTAAGCAAGAATTGTTAAAAGCGGATGCTAGGCAATCTAAGTTTGAAGACCGAATGGGAAAAATGTTTGAAGCTATCATGTGTAAACCTTCTTCTTCGGGTGGTCTTCCTAGTGATACCATCGTGAACCCGAAAGGAGAATTGAAGGTTATTACTACTCGTAGTGGTAAAACTTTCAAAGAATCCATTTCTCGTCCAAGTACTTCTATGGAGAAGGAAAAAGAGAAAGAACCCGAGGTGGTGGTAGAAAAGGAGCAAATTCCAAGCCCACGAAGTACCGCTCAAACCACACCTACGGTTGAACCAATACCAATAGTGGAATCCGAGATTCCAAGGCCGTTGCCTATGCCCCAACCCACACCACCCTTACCTTACCCTTCAAGACGAAACAAGGAAAAGGCACAAGAACGAAATAATTATCAATTTGAACTTTTTATGAAAATGTTTCGTGACTTGCATTTTAATATAAGTTTTGCCGACGCCTTGGTCATGATGCCTCGATTTGCCGCGAACTTCAAAAGTATGTTGAATAACAAAGAGAAATTGCAAAAATCGTCTAGTTGTTCATCGGTTTTTCTTAGCCGCATACCTCAAAAAGTCGGTGATCCCGGCAAGTTTTTAATCCCATGTGCTATACAAGATATGGAGGAATGTTACGCCTTGGCCGATCTTGGTGCTAGTATTAATTTGATGCCTCTTGAGATTTTTAAGTCGCTCAATCTTCCCAATCTCACTCCTTCAAGAATGTCAATCGAGATGGCCGATCATTCTACGATTCTAGCTTGTGGAGTAGCCGAGGACGTCTTCGTGAAAGTTGGAAATTTCTACTATCCCGTAGACTTTATCGTTGTTGACATCCCCATCGATCCTAAAGTTCCTCTAATTTTAGGTCGATCATTTTTGGATACCTCGAGAGAACTTATCGATGTGCACGCTAGGAAAATCACTCTTCGTTTCAATAAGGAAGAACTCGTTATTAATGCAACTCAAAACTCCACACTTTCTCACGTGTATTCTATCACGTCTTTGAACAATGTTAGTCCCATCAAAAACATTTGTAAAAGGATTTCAAAAAGAGTTTTAGGAGTTGATGATAAATACGATTTTCCGTCCCCTCCGTCGGTGGAGGTTAAGAGTGTTAAGCCTACGATTCCAATCACGAATGATTCTTCGGATGATGAATATGTTAATCCCGATGGGGAAGTTTTCTTTGTTGACAAACGTTTTGAGAAATTACCACCACCTAAACCAAAACGGTTTTCAAATGTGAGAATTTTTAGTGTGACTAATATTGCTTTAGAAACACCAAATATTTTTGACATGATTAAGTCGGGTTTTCATAAGGAGAGTTTGAAAGATGAAAAAGGGAAAGATTTTAAATTGGATTTAAAAGATTTTTCTACAATACTAACTCCGTCATCACCACGTGTTTTGAGTGCTACAAGCTCGTCTTCTCCTTTTGACGATGCTTTGTGTGGACCTAGTGTGGGGGAAGCCCCTTATGTTCCCTCCCCTTTCTCCACCGAGGACGAGATATTTGATCCCGGAATTGCTTATAAAAGGAAATCTTGGTCTTCCACCGATGCAATAAATGGAAAATCTTTCAATTTGATTGGTGCGAGTCTACCTCGAGTAGCTCAATGTTTTTATGACTTACCCATTGTCCCACCCTTCTATTTCTTCTCATCTATTTTCTTGAAACCCCTTGGGTTTGTGTTGACACATGATGAAGTGGCGTTGATATGTTTTTCCAATGAAAACGAGAACGCCATCTTTGATCCCGGTATTTTGCACCATCAAAGGACTTAGTCCTTAATACCGGTTGTTTTTGGGCCTTGTTTATCATGTAAGCCCCACTAAAAATTGACCATACCATGATTATCCCTAAATGATCACATTTATGGGGATTCGAGTCGAGCTTTTGACTCGGTTATCAAAAACAAGGTGCCTTGTAGGGGAGACCCATGCTTATCCATGTACATATTATTGCTTTCTAATTAGTTTAATGTGAGGGGATTTGTGCCCTTCCAACCTTTGTTCCGTGGTTGTTTGTGAATTGTGGTTTTTAGATCATGATCTTTACGATTGGAGCCTCTCGTGTTCGTTTTATGGGAGCACTCGATCGTTTGCTTCGAAGACTTTCTCAATATCCAAATGATATATCCTTTTGATGTTCTAACCTTAGGTTTATAGCACACTTCATAAACGGCTATTAATTTATTGGTTACACCCTTTCCATGCTAGATTAGGCATTCGACTACGTCTCTAGTATGGGGGTGTTTGCACCCCTAGACTCGAAACATTGAGGACAATGTTTAACTTTAGTATAGGGGGGTGAATAGATACTTGCCTTGCCAAACCTTTACGCTTTCCAAAGTTTATCTTTTTGTTTATCGTTTTGTTGCAAAATAAGGCTAAAAAGGCCAAATTTTAATTTTTTTCTCATATTTCATAAGTGTTTTTAAGACACGGATGTATATTTTCCGATGGCGAGAATAAGAGTAATTTTTGACTCGACCGTGCGTGTTGTGCACTTAGCTTTGATTCCTTAACTACACATTAGGCTAAGTCTCTTAAATGAGGACGAGAAATGATAGGGTTAATTATAAGTTACTATGCTAAACGTAGAGTACTCGTATTCTTTCAAAAACTCATGTGTTCTCGTTATTTGCTTATTCTCCCTTCGCATGTAAATATTTTTTGCTTAATAAATATTGACTTAGCGGTTTAGTTGGGATTGTTGGGTTTCTAGTCTTTTCTAGTAGCTTCCGTGTAATTAAATTGGGAAGACATTAAGGTATTGCCAGCGTCACGGTTTTGAAGTATTGGCACCCTAATAATCAAAAGCTTCACCCAATAATAAGATTTCAAGTGCTCACCTAAATCAAGTAAACAATTTGAAGCCCCACAAGGCCGAAAAATCTATGCAAAACTGAAAGTGAATCAAGCCTTAATCTTCGAAGCTTTAAAGATCCAAAATTCGCCTTAGCGTGAGGATATACGTCTTTGGCTAATAAAACCACCGATGAGGCGGATAATAAAAGGCAAGACAAGACCGAAGTCATAATAAAAGCTTCATGGCGAAGTTGAATAAAAGATGGAGGTAAACCAAAGATAATAAGGCCCTTCCGTTAGGGGGCGTATAAAAGTCTTGGTAATAAGTTTCATGTTCAAAACCGTTATAAAACCGTGTTTATCGGTTCTTCTTGTCAACTTAATTTTTTGACATCGTTGCCTATTAGGAGGGGTTAGTGATTTGATGGTCTTGGTTACACCATTAAGACTCTATTTTTAGACTTAATCTTTATTCACGCATAAGTCAATGATATATCCTCGTGAACATTCAAGACAAAATAAAATAAAAGAGATACAACTTAGGAATAATGGGAGGATAAGTAAGTGATTAGGGCATATGAGTAGTGTTAGCATTACTAACTTATAATGACAATGATCTCGTTGCACGCTTGGCATGGAATTGGGGTGAAAATCGAGGACGATGAAATTCTTTCTAACGAAGCATTCATGTGTTCTTATTCTATGAACCTAAACGTCCCATTTTGCGATGAAAATCATACATTATGTCTAAAACACAAGTAGTAGTAATAGTAGTAGTGTAGCTAGTTTATCGTTCAATAAAAGTGAATAAAAATGAATTTTGGAGGTGCTACGATACTTTATTCTAGCATTGCGTGAGGGCACGGCAATGGTTTAGTATGGTAGAGTGATGAGACTGCTTTTATACATAGTCTCATCATCCAAATTGGGCTTAAAATGCATTAAATATCATTAAAAATGCCAAATATATGCTCGTGTTTGTTGCTTGTGTATTTTAGGTACAGATATTGAGGAAATGACAAAAAGATCACAAGAATCAATCAAAAACGAACACGGGAAACGAAGCCGCACAATGAACCGGGCCCAAGAATGGAATTTCTAAAAATGACCTTGAAGTTTTGAAGATTGGCAAGAATGATCCCTCAACTTTGGAAGACTTGGCAATTTACACCCTTGTAAAACTCATAAATTACATTGAGGTCCCTAAATTGCCAAGAGTATACAAGAAAAGCCCTTGAAGATTGCATTTATTACATGAATGGTCCTTGTTAACAAGTTTGAAAACTTGTTGTGCCAACTTTCACAAGTTAACCAAAGACAAAATAAAGGGATTTGATTTTGTAGTTGTTTATTACAAAGTGAACAACATAAGAAAGTAGGGGGACTATTTTTGCCCAGACACACAAACACACCACCACCAATCACTTTGCCAAGTCAACTCCACCAACCAATAGCATCTCACCACCTCACCCTCCACCTCACACGTCAGATCCCACTCACCCACTTTTTATTAAAACTGATTAACTTAATTTTTGGAGGTAAACACATATTCAAACGGTTAATCAGATTAAACCCACTATTCCTCCATCCCTAATGATAGGTGTGTAAACACCCATCCTTTTACCACTTAATTCTGGCTAAAACAAGACCAAAACACGTATTTAATATCATTTGTTTGGAATTATGCGTGGTTTTTGTGTTTATTGTGTTTTCAGGGCCAACCGGATGAATATTGGAGAAAACATGGAATTGCACGGGCTTTATCGAAGAAAAAGACTCAAGATGAAGTCTATTGTCCAAGAGATGCAAAAGATTTGAAGTCACTGGGCCTATTCGAAGATTTATCGAAGAAAAGGACCAAAGATGGAAGATTTATATAAGTCGAAGAAACTCAAGTCTATTAAACGAAGAAATTAAAAGACGAGTTGAATTTAATCGACGAGAAATCCCGAATCAGAATCGAAAACGTCAACTTTTCTGAAAAGACGAGAAGACAAGAAGAACGGGAGAAAGCCCACTCACCAACCAAAACACAAGACTATATAAAGCCCTCCCCTCACACACTTTGGAGGCAGTTTTTTAGTTTTTCTTTCTGTTTCAACTTTTCCTATTTCGTAGGAAAACCACCTCCCTTAAGGAGTGGTTCTTCATCTTCTTGATTTGTTCTTTTGATCTTGTAAGTTTGATCTTTTCCTTTTGTTTACTGAATCTTAATCATCAATACAAGCTATCCTTTAATCTTTTCATTCATCTTGTTCTTCATCATCTTTTTATTGCAAGTTCTTAAGTTCTTAATTAGTTGAGTTTTGATCTTTAAAAAGTTGTTGATTTTGTGTTTTTATTGTTGGGATTTGTTGTTTATGGTATTTAAATGATTATTGGTTAGTTTGGTAAAGCCTTTTTGCTTATTTGGTTTGATTCGGTTTGAAATCATTTCCCCTGTTCTGTTACTGTTCGTAGCCCAGAATTATTCCAAATAGCATTTTTCCAATTCTCTTACTCGGAATGTTTAGACATTCCGAATAGTCCAATTGTTTTACCCTTATTCGGAATATTTTACATATTCCGAATAGACCTTACTTTCCGAATAGCCAATTTTCCTTTTTCCTTATTTGGAATATCTTGTATATTCCGAATTGAGCATTTATTCCGAATTGAACAGTTATTCCGCATAGGCTATTTTATTCCGAATTGAGCATTTATTCCGAATTGGACATTTATTCCGCATAGGATTGTTTTTCCGAATAGGAACCTTTTTTCGAATTTAATTTTACTCCGAATAGGATTTCATTCCGAATAGACCTTACTTTCCGAATAGCCCAGTTTTTCCGCATAGGACTTTCTTTCCAAATAGGGCCTTTTTCCAAATAGGATGTTTTTCAGTTAGGTTAGTTTTTAGTTGCTGTTTTGTTTTTAAATTTTTTAATTCAAGTTTTACTTCTTAATTGTTTTAAGTTTAAGTCTTTATTTACTTTATTCATTTCCCTTTTAATAGAATAGAAAACCAAAACCCCTTTTTGTCACCAAGAACAAATCATTCCACTTAGAGCCGAGATCAATTCGAGGAGATTCCGAGAAACGAACTTTCAAACGATAAAATTTCTAGTATCAAATGGCGCCGCTGCCGGCTCTTCTCGTTAAGATCAAAAGTTTTTTTGTGAGAACTTGGATTTTGGGATCTGTTCCCCGTGAACGTTACTTTTTCATAAAAATTTTCAAAAAAAAAAAATCCATACAAATATAAAATTTTCAAAAATACAAACAAATTAAAAAACATAAAAACCAAAAATATTTTTGCTTTGTTTTTCTTTGTTCGTTCTTTTGCAGGTGTATGCGCACTCGATCCACGTCTTATCAAGAGCCCGAGCCTCTCGATCAATTAGACATGGCCGGTGTACAACACAACAACAACATACCACCTCCAAACAATAATAATAACAACAACAACCCACCTTTCAACAACATGAACAATAACAACAACAATGAGCCCCTTCCGGATAATCGCCCGATGATTGAACTGCTGCAAGCTCATGTCGATGGCAACACTGATCCAATTGTTATACCAGCAATTGCAGCCAACAATTTCGAGCTCAAGTCAGGCTTTATCCAGATGGTCTCTGCTCAACCATTCTTGGGGCGTACCATTGATGACCCACATGACCATATCAAGAGATTCTTGCAACTCACTAACACGATCAAGTTCAATGGTGTTCCACAAGAGGTTATCAGGTTACAACTTTTTCCCTTTTCTTTAGAGGGACAAGCCCGGCATTGGCTTGCTAAGGAACCGCCACAGAGTATTCTCTCGTGGACGGATTTGGAGACTAAGTTTATCAATTACTTTTTCCCACCCTCTCGTACTATCGCTTTGCGGAATGAAATCATAAATTTTGAACAAAAGTACGATGAGTCGTTCAGTGAATCTTGGGATCGTTTTAAAGATCTTTTAAGAAAATGCCCACAACATGGTTTTACCAAAGTACATCAAATTAATACTTTTTACAATGGTTTAAGCATGAGTGACCAAGATTCACTAAATAGTGCCTCGGGGGGTAATCTATTGGCTAAGACTTCCAATGCTGCTTGGGATATCATTGAGAATAAGTCTCGTGTGCAAACCAAGAGTGTTCGGACCAATGTCGCTAATGCTAGCACTAATGACAGCGAAAAGCGATTCGACAAAATCACTACGCTTCTTGAATCGCTTGTTACCCACACCGTCAGCAACAACAACAGCAGCAACGCTAAAAACGCTCAAGTTAATGCTGTCAGCCAACCTTGTGAGATATGCGGTGATCCTCACTCTTACACCACTTGTACCACCACCCAAGACTACCCTGCTGAGAATGTGAATGCAGCATATGGCACCTATCCTCAACCTGCTTATCAAGCTAGACCTCAAGGTGACCGTAATTTGCTTAGCTACCGCTCCAACAACTATCTTTCACCACCTGGTTTTCCTACTACCAACCCAAACCAACAACAAAATCTCAATCGCCCTCCTCAACAACAACAACAACCTCGTACACCATACATCCCTCCTCATAAGCAGCAACAACCACCTCAACGAAACAACCAATTATACCAACAACCTGCTTATCAACCACCCGCATACAATGCTCCTCCCAACCAACCCACCGCTCTTCACCAAGAAGTGGAAACTTATATGAGGACCAACAATGTGATAGTGGGAAATATTCAGAGAGAAGTGCTCAACCTGAAAGCGGACTTGGTCAAGCAAGGAAACGATTTGAGAGCCGACATGAGAAACACGTTGGATAGCCAAACTAATGATTTGAAGAACATGATGGCTAGTTTCTTCCAAGGTAATCAACTCTCTTCTTCGGGTACTCTTCCGAGTAACACCATTGCGAATCCAAGAGGGGAGATGAAAGCAATCACTACTCGAAGTGGCAAAGGTACCAAGGAACCCGAGCTTCCTATACCTCCACCGGTGGTTGTGACTAAGGAGAATGAGTCACCTGCTCCTATTCCTCATACTTCTACTTCCCCAATTTCTCCACCTCTTCCTTCTACCCCTCCTCTACCCAAGGATGTGAGTGATCCTATTCTTCCAAAGCCTTCCTCTTCTTCCAATATACCTTATCCATCTAGGTTGAGGAAAGAGAAGCTCAAAAGCAAGGACGATATTCAGGTTTCGAACTTTCTTAAAATGTTTAAACAACTAAATTTCAATATCTCCTTCGCTGAGGCTCTCGCTCACATGCCTAAATATGCAAAAATGTTTAAAGATCTTCTGAGCGACAAGGAAAAGCTCCTCGATATTGCCAACACCCAACTTAATGAGAATTGCTCTACAGTGCTCTTAAGGAAATTGCCAACCAAGCTTGGTGATCCGGGTCGTTTCTTAATTCCTTGCAATTTCCCGGGAGTAGAGAATTGCATGGCCCTAGCCGATCTAGGTGCCAGTATTAATCTCATGCCTCTAAGCGTTTGGAAGCAATTATCTCTCCCAGAGCTAGTCCCCACCAAAATGACTTTGGAATTAGCTAACCGTACGGTTGCTTATCCAGTGGGGATAGCCGAAGACGTCATTGTAGGAGTCGACAAATTCACCTTTCCTGCTGATTTTGTTGTCGTCGACTACGAGATGGACCCTCGTGTGCCACTAATTGTTGGTCGTCCATTCTTGAGGACCGGTCGCACTCTCATTGATGTTGAAGCCGGTGAGCTTATCATGAGAGTGGGTGACGATAAAGTAGTCTTCAACATGGGAAAGTTGTCTAAACAACCTTATTCAAACGAGAGTGTTAATTGTATTGACGTTCTTGATGAGGCTTGTGAAGAACACTTCCAAAATGCTTGCAAAAGTATTCCTACTTCTCTTCCCAATGTTGAAACCGTTGCCTCTATTGCTTCATCGTTGTCTCTATTTGGAGATAGTGATTTATTTTGGAACAATCTTGAAGATACCATGGGAGATGTGAATTTAGCTACCGATGATTCTCCCACCAATGGGGATGAAGACATGCATTTCTTTGACAAACTTCTCAACGAAGACAATCCTTCTCCTACGTCTCCCACGGTTATTGCTATCGATACTCCGACTTCGAATACGTCTCCCGTCGAAAATCCTCCGGATTTAGAGCTTAAGGAGTTGCCGCCCCATCTTGAGTATGTATTCCTTGAAGAAGAGAAGAAGTCGCCAGTCATCATTGCTAAGGACCTAAAGGAAGACGAAAAAGCCCGACTTATCACCGTGTTGAAAGATCATAAGAAGGCTATTGCTTGGAAAATCTCTGATATTCGCGGAACTGATCCTCACTTCTGCACACACAAAATTCTCATGGAGGACGACTTTAAGCCAACAATTCAAAGCCAACGAAGGGTGAATCCAAAAATACATGAAGTCATCAAAATTGAGGTTATCAAACTTCTTGATGCGGGTATGATTTACCCTATTTCGGATTCACCATGGGTTAGTCCAATCCATTGTGTGCCCAAGAAGGGCGGAATAACCGTTGTTCCCAATGAACACAACGAGTTGATTTCCACTCGTCTCGTTACTGGGCGGAGAGTTTGTATAGACTACCGCAAACTCAATGATGCCACGAGAAAGGATCATTTCCCTCTACCTTTTATGGACCAAATGCTTGAACGTTTAGCGGGTAATGAATATTACTGCTTTCTTGATGGTTTCTCGGGTTATTTCCAAATACCCATCGATCCCCAAGATCAAGAGAAGACAACATTCACTTGTCCCTATGGCACTTTTGCTTACAAGAGGATGCCTTTTGGCTTATGTAATGCCCCCGGGACTTTCCAAAGGTGCATATTAGCTATCTTCCATGACATGGTTGAATAAACCATGGAAGTCTTCATGGATGATTTCTCGGTCTTCGGGGATTCCTTCTCTTCTTGCCTTGCCAATTTGGAACGTATGCTTAAGCGGTGCGTAGACACTCGCCTTGTTCTAAATTGGGAAAAATGCCATTTTATGGTAAAAGAAGGCATCGTGCTGGGACATAAGATTTCTAAAGCCGGTCTTGAAGTAGACCGTGCTAAAGTCGATGTTATCGCCAAGTTGCCTCCACCTTCAACCGTGAAGGGTGTGAGAAGTTTTCTGGGTCATGCGGGCTTCTACCGTCGATTCATCAAAGATTTTTCTCAAATCGCTCGCCCGATGACCCAGCTCTTGGAAAAAGATACTCCTTTTATCTTTTCCAAAGAGTGTCTTGAAGCCTTCAACTCGCTTAAGGATAAGCTAACTAAGGCACCCGTTTTGGTTACCCCTAATTGGGAGCTTCCCTTCGAGCTGATGTGCGATGCTAGTGATTTTGCTATTGGAGTGGTTCTGGGACATAGAGTGAATAAACACTTCCAACCAATCCATTACGCTAGCAAGACAATGACAGGGGCACAATTGCATTATACGACAACCGAAAAAGAGCTTTTAGCTGTTGTCTATGCTTTTGAAAAATTCCGCCCCTATCTTGTCCTTTCTACAACAATTGTGTATACCGATCACTCCGCGTTGAAGTACTTGTTGACAAAGCAAGATTCCAAACCAAGACTTCTTCGCTGGGTTTTGCTGCTCCAGGAATTTAAAATCGAAATTCGCGATAAAAAAGGAGCAGAAAATCTAGCCGCGGATCATCTCAGCAGACTTGAGGATCCTTACCAAGGGGATCATCCGAACAAGGAAATCAATGATTCTTTTCCCTTGGAGACCTTAATGTCTATAAATTCTAATTTTGATGAAACCCCGTGGTTTGTAGACTTTGCAAACTACTTGGCGGGTGGAATTCTCGTTGACGGGTTAACATCCCAGCAAAAGAAAAAGTTCTTCAAAGACATCAAGACTTACTTTTGGGATGACCCGTATCTTTTCAAACAATGTGCCGACTTGATTATTCGCCGATGTATTGATGGATCGGCAGCTTTAGAAATCCTTGATGCTTGCCATGAAGGACCCACTGGTGGTCACTTTGGTCCCAACTACACCGCCAAAAAAGTGTTTGATTCGGGATTTTATTGGCCCACCATCTACCATGATGCTCACGAGATGGTTAAACGATGTGATGCTTGCCGAAAACAAGGCACGATTACACATAAAGACGAGATGCCTCAGAATTTCATTCAAGAGTGTGAAATCTTTGATGTTTGGGGTATCGACTTTATGGGGCCATTCCCTTCTTCTAAAGGAAACAAATACATCCTTGTAGCCGTTGACTACGTTTCAAAGTGGGTTGAAGCCAAAGCTTTACCTACTAATGATGCAAGGGTGGTTTGTAACTTTTTGAAAGCTCTTTTCGCTAGATTCGGTGTGCCTCGTGCCATTATTAGTGATCGTGGGACTCATTTCTGCAATGACCAATTCGCAAGAGTCATGGCTAAGTACGGTGTAACTCATCGTCTTTCCACAGCCTACCACCCACAAACTAATGGCCAGGCTGAAATATCCAACCGAGGACTAAAGTGAATTCTCGAAAGAACCGTGGGAGAGCATCGTGCCTCATGGGCTGATAAACTTGATGATGCTTTGTGGGCTTTCCGTACTGCTTACAAGACCCCGATCGGCTGTACGCCTTATCATCTTGTGTACGGGAAAGCGTGCCACCTCCCCATTGAGTTGGAGCACAAGGCTTACTGGGCCTTGAAGTGGGCTAATTTTGATATTAACAAAGCCGGTGACCTACGCAAGATCCAACTCAATGAGCTCAATGAACTTCGGAATGAGGCTTATGAAAACTCTTTGATCTATAAGGAAAGAACTAAGCTCATTCACGATTCCAAGATCAAAAACCGAGAGTTCCATGTTGGAGACAAAGTCTTAATTTTTAACTCTCGGTTGAAAATCTTTTCGGGCAAGCTCAAATCTCGTTGGACCGGCCCATTCACCATTGCCCAAATTTTTCCATATGGTACTCTCGAGCTCGCTCAACCTGATGGACCTAATTTTAAGGTGAATGGAAAACGAGTGAAGTTGTACTTTGGTGAGGACACCTCTCAGGAGGTGATTCCATCCCTCACCACATTCCCCATGAACTAGTTTGGGGTCGAGTCAGGCTCGTGACTCGGTTATCAAAAACAAGCGCTCCTCGGGAGGCAGCCCGAGTATCTATCCTTTTATGTTTTAACCTCCTAAGTGTAGGGGGACCTGTATAGGTGTTTTTATTTGTGTGGTGATGTGATTAGAGGGATAAGTGCACTCTTGGGATCTTTAAAGAACCGTGCTCCCGTGTTATCCGAAATCCGGTTCTATCTCTCAACTATCGTGATTCAATTTTCTTCATACTCACATTTGAAATTGATCACTTTAGTTGTCTCTTCCTTAACTCGAGTTAACCAACGTGCACAATGTCATAAGTGTAGGGGAGACTTTTCCCACATGCTTAAACATTGAGGACAATGTTTATCTTAAGTGTAGGGGGGACTTCTATCGAAGTTTTAAGTGGACTTTTCCATGAAAATGCCTTCATTTAACCGGAAAATCATATTTTTCAACATTTTTCAAATTTTTAATTAACTTTGGCCATTTAGTCGTAATTTTTAAATTTTTATCGTTGCTTTCGTATGTATATATCCCGCAATAAAGTCAAAAATATTAATATAGTGGTGTAGCTAGTTTAGAAATCTTTGACATATTAGGCCCGTTGCGTTTATTTTGACTCAACCCGAATAGACTTATCCAAGTTTATTATAGCTAGTATCCTTAACCATGTAGACCTTAATTGGTTTATTAGGCTAAGTGTCCACGAGTCTCATTACTTGAGATTTTAAATTGTGGAGGACGAGAAATGATAGAGTCAATTATAAGTCGGTATTCTTGCGCAAGCTCACTTGGTGTAATTATTTGCCTATTCTCCCATCACTTGCTAATAATTTATCTGCAATAAGTAAGGTCGTACGATTTGAAAAGTTACTTAGCTTCTAGCCCAAGATCGTTTAAAAGTTGCTCGGTAATGATAAGAGTTCATAGCCAAGGCATAACTTATGAAGCGGAGCGCGAAGATTGGCGAGTCCGAAAAGGCCCTAACAAGGCATGAAGATTCCATTTTATTGCTAAAGATCCAAGTGATGTGAAAAGCATTATTCCCAAAGTCAATATGAAGGATCAAGACTCACGACGAAAAGCAATCAACTCCCATAAAGATGATGGAGAAGTCTATCCGAAAAGACCCTAACAAGGTATGAGGATAAATAGATCCATGTCCGAAAAGGAGGCGGATCGTTGTATCTCAAAATCCCAAATAGAGATTGAAGAAATAATCATGAAGTTGTGGTCAACAAAGTTGGAGTACCTCTCAAAAGTCTCCAAGTGAAGAAACTCTATGAACGATGAGAAGACCATTATCTCAAGCACGTCTCTCAAGATATGAAGTATGAAGTACATGCCAAATATCGGCCCGAGAGAGGTCTCAAATCGTGAATCGAGTTATGCCAAGATATGAACTTTTTGATATCCCGAGAAGCAGTTTTAAGAGATTTTGTCCTTTAGCTAACTATTGATCAAATCGTCCTACTTTGCTTTCAGCCTAAATAACTATCGAAATAAGTCCAAAAATGCATCTTCATGATCATTCTAAGACAAAAATAAAATATAAGAGATACACCTAGGAATAAGGGAGTTTAAGCATATAATTAAGCCATGTGTGTAAGTGTTTGATTTGCTAACTTATAATAACAATGATCTCGTTTTTAAGCTTAGTTTGGGGAACGTGAAACTTGAGGATGATAAATCTTCGCAGCACCAAAGCCCTAATGTAAGTCCTTGATATCTTTCCAAGGTATTTCCATCCTTTTATTTACTTCAAAGTTTTGATTTCTCTTAGTATTTAAATTTTTGTTTAGTAGTATATTAATAAGGCCAAGGTTGATTGATTATGAGAAAAATGTAAATTTGCTTTATCACTGAGCATTGCATGAGGGCATGGCAATGGTTAAGTGTAGGGGATTTGATAGGTGTGTAAACACCCATCCTTTTACCACTTAATTCTGGCTAAAACAAGACCAAAACACGTATTTAATATCATTTGTTTGGAATTATGCGTGGTTTTTGTGTTTATTGTGTTTTCAGGGTCAACCGGATGAATATTGGAGAAAACGTGGAATTGCACGGGCTTTATCGAAGAAAAAGACTCAAGATGAAGTCTATTGTCCAAGAGATGCAAAAGATTTGAAGTCACTGGGCCTATTCGAAGATTTATCGAAGAAAAGGACCAAAGATGGAAGATTTTTATAAGTCGAAGAAACTCAAGTCTATTAAACGAAGAAATTAAAAGACGAGTTGAATTTAATCGACGACAAATCCCGAATCAGAATCGAAAACGTCAACTTTTCTGAAAAGACGAGAAGACAAGAAGAACGGGAGAAAGCTCACTCACCAACCAAAACACAAGACTATATAAAGCCCTCCCCTCACACACTTTGGAGGCAGTTTTTTAGTTTTTCTTTCAGTTTCAACTTTTCCTATTTCGTAGGAAAACCACCTCCCTTAAGGAGTGGTTCTTCATCTTCTTGATTTGTTCTTTTGATCTTGTAAGTTTGATCTTTTCCTTTTGTTTACTGAATCTTAATCATCAATACAAGCTATCCTTTAATCTTTTCATTCATCTTGTTCTTCATCATCTTTTTATTGCAAGTTCTTAAGTTCTTAATTAGTTGAGTTTTGATCTTTAAAAAGTTGTTGATTTTGTGTTTTTATTGTTGAGATTTGTTGTTTATGGTATTTAAATGATTATTGGTTAGTTTGGTAAAACATTTTTGCTTATTTGGTTTGATTCGGTTTGAAATCATTTCCCCTGTTCTGTTACTGTTCGTAGCCCAGAATTATTCCGAATAGCATTTTTCCTATTCTCTTACTCGGAATGTTTAGACATTCCGAATAGTCCAATTGTTTTACCCTTATTCGGAATATTTTACATATTCCGAATAGACCTTACTTTCCGAATAGCCAATTTTCCTTTTTCCTTATTCGGAATATCTTGTATATTCCGAATTGAGCATTTATTCCGAATTGCACAATTATTCCGCATAGGCTATTTTTATTCCGAATTGAGCATTTATTCCGAATTGGACATTTATTCCGCATAGGATTGTTTTTCCGAATAGGAACCTTTTTTTCGAATTGAATTTTACTCCGAATAGGATTTCATTCCGAATAGACCTTACTTTCCGAATAGCCCAGTTTTTCCGCATAGGACTTTCTTTCCAAATAGGGCCTTTTTCCGAATAGGATGTTTTTCAGTTAGGTTAGTTTTTAGTTGCTGTTTTGTATTAAATTTTTTAATTCAAGTTTTACTTCTTAATTGTTTTAAGTTTAAGTCTTTATTTACTTTATTCATTTCCCTTTTTAATAGAATAGAAAACCAAAACCCCTTTTTGTCACCAAGAACAAATCATTCCACTTAGAGCCGAGATCAATTCGAGGAGATTCCGAGAAACGAAATTTCAAACGATAAAATTTCTAGTATCACCTAATATCTTATAAACCCTAGACCTAAAATCTACAAAACAAAGGGGTTTTAGTTCTAATCCTCCAGAAACCCAATTAAACCTCAAATGTCCACATCCCAACCAAAACCCCCCTCACCAGACAACCCCATGTGATACTATGGTACTCCCCTGACCCACGTTTTACAACAAGACAACAAATGGACAGTGCATCAACGCTCAAGAAATGTTTTCTTCTTCCCAAAGGCAAGATAGATGCCCAAGATCAAAGATTCCAGCTGGCATGTCAACATCCATCACAAGTATCCATTTTGACTGAAATTCAAAATTTCGTCCAAGGGCAATTTAGGCAGTTCATGTACTAGGGTTTATGGCATTCTAGATAGTTCCTAGAGTAGTATTTAAGCACTTCTCAACATGTGAGTAGGGCTGGTTCCAGATTTTATAAAATTTAATTGTAATTCCTTTTTAAGATAAATGAAAGTTGGTGTTTGAGTTAAATGTAATTCCTTTTCTTTGATTAAAAGTTGGTATTTGAGTTAAGAAAATCTGAGTTCCATCATTTATTTGTTGATTTTAGGTTCAAGGTTTTAAAATTATAATCCGTTTTTTCACATTGTGGAAAGGTGATATCTTTTTATAAACACTTGTACTTTTTAATCTGGTTTCAAGTTGTTGAACTTGTTTGGGTTTCAAATATCAAAAGTTTTTGATATACTAAGTTGTATAAGTTTCTGTTTACTAAGATTTTGTCAAAATCTTGATCATTTTTGTTTATTGATAGCTTAAGGTCATAAGCTCATCAATAAGCTCATTGACACTGAGCTTATTGATCAACTTATTGGCTTCTTCTTTTTCCTGGTTGTGTGGTGATTGTGTAGGTAACAAGAAGGAAACAAGCCTCCATATCTATCCATTTCTTTTCCATTTTTTTATACCAAGTAAACTCTACACCAGCAGCTCATTTAGTTCAGCACAAGCCCCAACTTGTAAGGAGAAGGCACAACAGCCTTAGTGGGGCCTGGATGTGGGTCCCACAAGGTATAAACCTTGAATCCTCTTATTAAGCTTAGAAATGTGTAAATTGTATGATTTTATGTGTGTACTCCTTATGTGCTTTGATTGTTGTTTGTTTATGCCCCATTGATGATTATATGCATGTTGGATTAGATAAAATTTAGTTTGGTTGATTTGAGATAGCATTTGGTGTGTTAATTTTCATTTTCAGTAATTTAAGGGGTGTTTGGGACTAGGGATCTAACTGGAATTGGTGACAAGTTTAGGTTTAAACCCTGCTTAAACATGACTTTTTGGAGTTAAAAATGAGTTTTCAGTCATTGCTCTTAGGTTTTATAGGTTTTTAAAGTAAGTTGCATGCTAAAATTTTGGTTATTATAGCTAGAAATCAGTAACTGCCTTGTTAGCTTGTTTTAGAGTGAATTTTGCCTTTAAATCTTGTTCATTGTTAACTGATAGGATAATTAATACAAGAGATTTTACTAGTTGAAAGTTCGTTTCTCGGTATCTCCTCGAATTGATTTCCGGTTAATTGTGTGAGATTAGTTGTTCTTGGTGAAAACAAATATTTTTGGTTTTGGTAAAATAAATGTGCAAGACTTAAAATAAATGACGCGTAATTAAAACTAAAACTAAATGAAACGTAAACCGAGCAATATTTAAAACTTTAAAAGTAAATGACGAGAAATTTAAATGATGGAAAATTAAAACTTAACAAAAAGTAAATAAAACTACAAAACGAAATTAAAATGAACTAAAAACAAAACAAGAAGACTTGACACTTAAACTAAAACAAAATATCAAAACAAGACAAAATACCCAATCGGAATACACCCGATCGGAATCCAATCGGAATCCGATCGGAATGTACCCGTCGGAAAGTACAAATCGGAATATGCAAGAAGTTCAGATCGGAATGTATTCCGATCGATTGATCGGAATGTAGACAAGTCCATCCGTCGGAATATCACCCAAATCGGAATGACAGAAAAGTGGTGCGATCGGAATATGTAAAATGCATGTAATCGGAATAAGCCCTAAGGTCCTGATCGGAATAACTTCAAAACCCTTTTCCGATCTACTGATCGGAATAAGGGGAGGCTGCTCGGAAAGTGGTGATCGGAAAAGGGTTTTAAAACCTTTTCCGATTTGTGTGTGTTCCGAAACTTAAGCAAAGAAAATAAGCTACAATAATAAGCTAATCTCTAACACTAGAACGAATCAATAATGGAAATGGACTTAATAACCACGAACATCAACTTCTCAAACTTAAAATAAACAAACTTTAAAATCAAAACATAAAAAGATGAACTTAAAGTCACGAAAATTTAAAAGATCAAAACTATAAAAAAGAACTTGATGAAAAAGATGATGAAAACAAGATTGAGATTGACAAGAAAGATTAATAATATGAAGATTAAGACAAGATTAAGCTTAAAAAGTAAAGGTTTGATTAAAAACAAGAAAGATAAAAGATGAAAGATTAAAGTTCTAGTGAGAGAAACTGTCACTTTCTCTCTCTAAAACTAAACTACTCCTACTCCTAAAACTAAAACTAACCAACCTTCTCACAACAAGTGAGGGTGGTATTTATAGGAGAGGGGAGTGGTTGGTGGCTTCCTCTTTCTTTCTTTCTTGGTCCTCAGTCTTTCAGTCTTCTTTAAATTCTTCGACTTTTAAGACTTCGTCTCGGGATTTCTTTGGACTCGTCTTGTAATTTCTTCATAAATTAGACTTGAGTTCTTCGGCTCTATTAAACTTCCGTCTTTGGACATTTTCTTCGATAAATCTTCAGAATAAGCCTTGGACTTCCGTTCTTTTTGCATTCTTAATCTTTTGACTTCGTCTTTTGTCTTTTACTTCAATAAACGCTCGTGAAAGACCGTGTTTTCCTTCCTTTTCACATTTTGACCCTGAAACACAATAAAAACACAAACCACGCATAATTCCGCCATTTACGACATAAAATATACGTTTAGGTCCCGTTTTAATGTAATTAAGTGGTAGAAAAGATGGGTGTTTTCACGCCTATCAAATCCCCTACACTTGACCATTGCAATGCCCTCATGCAATGCTTAGCAATAAAGCAAGGTTTACACTTTCCATCATAATCAACCTACCTTGGCCTTTATTAAACAACTAAGGAAAATCAAAAAGATAGAAAATAACAAGATGTAACAAGGAAGAAACTTGTAAAGAAATCTAAGACTTACATTAGGGCTTGTGTGTCATGAATGTTTATCACCCTCAAGTTTCACGCTCCCCATGCCAAGCTTAAAAACAAGATCATTGTTAGTACAAGTTAGCATAACAAACATTTACTCATGTGGTTCAATTAATCACTTAAACTCCCTTATTCCTACGAGTATCTCTTATATTTTATTGATGTCTTGAATGATCACGAGGATGCATTGTTGACTTATTTCGATAATTTATTTAGGCTGAAAGCAAAGTAGGACGATTTGATCAATAGTTAGCTAAAGGACAAAATCTCTTAAAACTGCTTCTCGGGATATCAAAAAGTTCATATCTTGGCATAACTTGGTTCACGATTTGAGACCTTTCTCGGGCCGATATTTGGCATGTACTTCATACTTCATATCTTCGAGAGACGTTTTTGAGATAATGGTCTTCTCTTCGTTATAGAGTTTCTTCACTTGGAGACTTTTGAGGGGTACTCCAACTTTGTTGACCACGACTTCATGATTATTTCTTCAATCTCTAATTGAGATTTTGAGATACAACGATCCGCCTCCTTTTCGGACTTGGATCTATTTATCCTCATACCTTGTTAGGGTCTTTTCGGATAGACTTCTCCATGATCTTTATGGGAGTTGATTGCTTTTCGTCGTGATTCTTGATCCTTCATATTGATTTTGGGAATAATGCTTTTCACATCACTTTGGATCTTCAGCAATAAAATTGAATCCTCATGCCTTGTTAGGGCCTTTTCGGACTCGCCAATCTTCGCGCCCCGCTTCATAAGTTATGCCTTGGCTATGAACTCTTATCATTACCGAGCAACTTTTAAACGATCTTGGGCTAGAAGCTAAGTAACTTTTCAAATCGTACGACCTTACTTATTGCATTTATTTATTTACACGCGAGGGGAGAAAAAGATCATAATTAACTCACATAAGTTAATGAAAGAATACCAAACTTGTAACCAACTCTATCATTTCTCGTTCTCCACAATTTAAAATCTCAAGGAATGAGACTCGTGGATGCTTAGCCTAATAAACCAATTAAGGTCTACATGGTTAAGGATACTAGCTAGAGTGAACTTGGATAAGTAAACTCGGGTTGAGTCAAAATATTCACAACGGGCCTAATATATCTAAGATAACTAAACTTTTTAAAACCATTTTATTAAAATAAGAGAAAAATAACAAATATAAAGGGAACTACAACTAGGCCAAAATAGATTAAAAATTTTGAAAAATGTCGAAAAATCGATTTTCCGGTTAAAATGAGGACAAAACAAGGAAAAGGCCACTTAACTTCGATAGAAGTCACCCCTACACTTAAATATAAACATTGTCCTCAATGTTTAAGCATGTGGGAGTAAACTCCCCTACACTTAGGACATTGTGTACTTTGTTTAAATCTTGCTAAGGAAGAGACAACTAAAGAGATTCCTATTTTAATATTGAGAAAATATAAAATAGTGAATCGAAAAGAGTTTAGGATAGAACCGGGAAGAAGAGAACACGGAGTCACGGTTCGTCAAATGTCATCAAGAGGGTGTCTTTAAAGCTCTAATCCCTGCACATGATAAGAAAGAAAGCAAGAAACACCACATGGCCCCCCCTACACTTATGGTGAAACTAGATAGATAAGTGGGTTGCCTCCCAAAAAGCGCTTGTTTTTGTTAACCGAGTCACGAGCCTGACTCGTCCCCGAATTAAATAGTCCATGGGGAAACCTCGAATGTGATACCGGGAACAAAGACCTTGTCCTCGTTCCCGGAGGACATCAACAAAGGAGAGGCGGGGGTATAAGTCTTGAATGGGAGAAAGGTTCGTTCAACATACGAGAAGTATGTGAAATCAAGATCCACGGGAGGTGGGGTGGGTAAAGTAAGCACATTGTCATCCCCCAAAGACAATGGATGTTGAGCACTCGGAAAAACCGTGAGGGTATCAATTATAGAATTGTCATTGTCACCTCCTGGGTCAAAGCACTCATCCTCATTTCCCGGTATGAAACGAGGAGAGTAAAAGTGATACATCACCCGCTTGGGTGTGCACGTGGTAGGATGAGGTGGAAATATAATATGAGAAGTATGAGAACAATTACCTTCCACATGCGTCCCTTTTTCAGTAGATTCACGTCTTTCCACCTCTGGGATAGAAGGAGGTATGGCTAACAAAGTATGCTCATTAATAGCAAGAGAAGCAGCGCTATCAATGTCCTCAATCCCTTCGTCAAAGAGCGGATTCACCTCACTAGATATGTAGGCGTCATCAAAATCAAATAAAGGGTTCGAATAAATCTTGAAAGTTTCATGCAGAACGTCTTCATCGGATAGTGACTCGTCATCACTAGAAGTAAAATCATCATCTTGATCGAAAAGAGGATTAGAGAAAGCCAAAGAATCATCTCCCAAAGTGTTGGTGGAAGGAACATCATCATTAATAGCGACCTCATCTGTAAGCTCCTCAAAAGTTAGCACATCACAAACCTCATCAAAGAATTTATCAAGACCAAAATCACTAATCTCACTCAAAGTATCACAATCCTTAGAGGCGTTGGGGAAATTAAGAGAGGGAAGTACAATTGGACTAGGACATTGAGCAACTAGATCATACCAAGAAATAGTATTCTCATCGTCATCATCATCATAATGGTATTAACGCACAAGAGGAGGGGTAGAATCACTAAGATTAGAAACTTGCTCTTGTTGCTGTCGCTTCTCCTCGTCCCTAACTTCTTTAAGCAGAACAACGGCTTCTTGAAGTTGCAAAACAATGGAGTGTGTTTCTTCATTCAAAGTAGTGAGTTGTTGAATTCTCTGAGAGGATTGATGATTGAGCTTGTAATGTGGGGGCTCAAAGTGTTGAAAACCTGAATTATAGCAAGGTTGTGGCTCATAGTTGTTCATCGGTTGAGAAGAATTAGAAACCGGGTTTGGTTCATAATAATCCATAGGTGAAGAAAACTGAGGACCCGGATTTTGCTCATAATAATTCATTGGTTGACAATAATAGGTATCGTGAGGGCCCCCACAGTTGTTGCAAAACGGGTATGGAGAAAAATCAGGTGCGTCTTGTGGATAGCTATTATCATTGTCACAATTGTACCCCGGTTCTTGCCCGTGTCCATACGGGTATTGAACCGGGCACGAAACATGCCAATGAGAATCGCTTCCACAATAGATGCACGGGGGAACAGGAGGAGGTGGCTTCAAAAAGGACGAATTATTCGAGTTGCACAAAGGACAAAATCCTAATAGGAATTGCGTATTGTCGATATCGTTACCGCACCGCTCACATGTACACCTTTGACAAGAGTTGTTCCCAGATAATTGTTTCCCACACCGGACGCAATGGACATAAAAATCCATAAAGAAAGATAGATAAGCAAGAAGAATATTTTTGGTGCAAAACTTTGAAAAAGAAATGCTTTTTATGATTTTTCAAATGTTTTTGGGATTTTTGAAAATGTTTGGACAGAAAAATAACGTTCACAAGTGAACGGGTCCCAAAAGCCAACGTGTCTCTCACAAAAAACCTTTAATCCTCACGAAAAGAGCCGACAGCGGCGCCATTTAATACAAGAGATTTTACTAGTTGAAAGTTCGTTTCTCGGTATCTCCTCGAATTGATTTCCGGTTAATTGTGTGAGATTAGTTGTTCTTGGTGAAAACAAATATTTTTGGTTTTGGTAAAATAAATGTGCAAGACTTAAAATAAATGACGCGTAATTAAAACTAAAACTAAATGAAACGTAAACCGAGCAATATTTAAAACTTTAAAAGTAAATGACGAGAAATTTAAATGACGTAAAATTAAAACTTAACAAAAAGTAAATAAAAATGCAAAACGAAATTAAAATGAACTAAAAACAAAATAAGAAGACTTGACACTTAAACTAAAACAAAATATCAAAACAAGACAAAATACCCAATCGGAATACACCCGATCGGAATCCAATCGGAATCTGATCGGAATGTACCCGTCGGAAAGTACAAATTGGAATATGCAAGAAGTCCAGATCGGAATGTATTCTGATCGATTGATCGGAATGTAGAAAAGTCCATCCGTCGGAATATCACCCAAATCGGAATGACAGAAAAGTGGTGCGATCGGAATATGTAAAATGCATGTAATCGGAATAAGCCCTAAGGTCCTGATCGGAATAACTTCAAAACCCTTTTCCGATCTACTGATCGGAATAAGGGGAGGCTGCTCGGAAAGTGGTGATCGGAAAAGGGTTTTAAAACCTTTTCCAATTTGTGTGTGTTCCGAAACTTAAGCAAAGAAAATAAGCTACAATAATAAGCTAATCTCTAACACTAGAACGAATCAATAATGGAAATGGACTTAATAAGCACGAACATCAACTTATCAAACTTAAAATAAACAAACTTTAAAATTAAAACATAAAAAGATGAACTTAAAGTCACGAAAATTTAAAAGATCATAACTTTAAAAAAGAACTTGATGAAAAAGATGATGAAAACAAGATTGAGATTAACAAGAAAGATTAATAATATGAAGATTAAGACAAGATTAAGCTTAAAAAGTAAAGGTTTGATTAAAAACAAGAAAGATAAAAGATGAAAGATTAAAGTTCTAGTGAGAGAAACTGTCACTTTCTCTTTCTAAAACTAAACTACTCCTACTCCTAAAACTAAAACTAACCAACCTTCTCACAACAAGTGAGGGTGGTATTTATAGGAGAGGGGAGTGGTTGGTGGCTTCCTCTTTCTTTCTTTCTTGGTCCTCAGTCTTTCAGTCTTCTTTAAATTCTTCGACTTTTAAGACTTCGTCTCGGGATTTCTTTGGACTCGTCTTGTAATTTCTTCATAAATTAGACTTGAGTTCATCGGCTCTATTAAACTTCCGTCTTTGGACATTTTCTTCGATAGATCTTCAGAATAAGCCTTGGACTTCCGTTCTTTTTGCATTCTTAATCTTTTGACTTCGTCTTTTGTCTTTTTCTTCAATAAACGCCCGTGAAAGACCGTGTTTTCCTTCCTTTTCACATTTTGACCCTGAAACACAATAAAAACACAAACCACGCATAATTCCGCCATTTACGACATAAAATATACGTTTAGGTCCCGTTTTAATGTAATTAAGTGGTAGAAAAGATGGGTGTTTTCACACATATCAATAATCTAGGGTTTGCTATCAGTTTTATGTCATTTGGTTGGATTGTGTGCAAGATTTGAAGCTTTGAAATCCATTTTTGTGCCAAGTAGACCAGCATACTGTTCATCAGATACCATACAAGCTATGACAGTCATCTTTTTGTGCTTTTGTGTGTGATTCTTGTGAAGAACTTGCTTGTTTTTTTAGCATATTCTGACTCCCTGCACTCCACTGAGTGTAGGGGTGCCTTGTTGTCCAAAAACAAGCTCTCCAAAGGCTTTCCTAAGCTCAAAGGTCAACTGACCTTTTATTTGCACTAGCAGTGGGAACTAAGTTCCCCCTGCTTGCACAATTGTTACCACTGCTTTGCTAAAAAACAAAACCTTGTCACATGTCACTATCAGGTTTTTGATTTTTTGTCTTTTGTGGACTTATTTAGGAATTAGGTCTTGAAATTTGTTTCATTATTTTTCTAATTTAATTTGTGATTTTTCAGTTTAATTAGTTTTTAATTTACTGTTCATTTAATATTTTTAGATTAAAAAGCTATTTTTAATTAACTTTTTAATTTCTGTTTTTGCCTTTTAGTGGCAAAAACAATTATTTTTCAGTTTTAAAATTTTTCTTATATTTAGAAAAATAATTTAAGATTTTTAGTTTAAAAAGTTTTTACTGTTCACTTTTTATTTAATTTTTAGAATTAAATTTAGATTAATTAGGGTTTATTTAATATCAGTTTTGTCTTTTAGTGAAAAAATTTACATTTTTCAAACTTTTTCATTTTTCTACTGTTCTTTAGTATAATTTAGGATTTTTAAAATTGTCAAATTAATTTTAGCATTATTTTATTATTTTTTATGATTATTTTGGTTTAAAAATAGTTTTTAGCCTTTAAAAAATAGAAAAATAGTTTTTAAAATTTAGGAAAAATACTTTTTAGTCTTTAAATAATATAAGTAAGTTATTTGTTCAATAAAATAATATATTGGACATTTTGTTAATTATATTTAATTTTAGGGCTTTAATTAGCATTTAAAATTGAATATTTAATTAATAAAAGGTTTTAAAATATTTTTGTTGGATTTTTATTCTTATTTATATTATTTTAGACTTACTTTTAACTTTTAATTAATTTTTAAGTTTTAATTTTTAATTTGTAGGTTTTTACGGTTTTACGAGAACGACTTTTTCGTCTTAGCTTAATCGTCTTCGTAACCGTCATTCACTTCTTACCCCATTTCTATTTTTCTTTCTCAACAATATAATAACAAACCATTAATCAATTCATTACACAATGCACTAGCCTCCTTGGGAAACGAACTTGAACTTATTTGGTCATTAGTGCTCGGTTTTCCTAAACCGACACTTAACGCTTATCATTATTTTGCCTTCCTTTTCCTAAAGGGGTAAAAACTCTACATCACACGTTTAGGACAAGTTTCAGCCGTATGACCAAAGATATTACATGTAGGGCATCTAGGCGGCTTCCACTCATATTCAACTTTAATAGTTTCCTTAGTAAACCCCTCACCCTCCAAATCAGGAACACCAATAGTAATTGTCTCATGTAAATCACAATCAGATTTAATTTCAATTAAACAGCGAGCAAAACTACTATGTCCCCAAGATTCTTTACACATAGTGCTAGTAAAATAATCAAGCATAATAGGCTTACCAAGATATGTAGCAATCAGACTAATACCCTCTTCCTCAAACACTTGAAGAGGCACATCATGAAGTTTAACCCACACAGGAATACAGGTAAATTCTTCTTTACGAAGGCTAGTCTTCATAGTATACCTTTTAAGAATAATGGTAGAATTACGAATCATCCATGGTCCACGTTCCAACACAGCTTCATAACCAGAGTGTGCATCAAATTGAAAGAAAAAGAAACCATTGGAATTCATCATGATCCTTTTTAACCCAAATTTAGCCCAATTAGTTTTAGCATAATACTCAACCACTGGAAATGCCATTCGTTTACCAATAAAGTATCCATAGAGCGTATTATGAAAACGTGTATTAACCTTCTCAACCACTTTACGTGGAATAGATACCTGAACACCCTCAAACCTGTTTTCAGATATGGCAGAACCAATATTAACACGAGCAACGGGTGAAACTTGTTGGCTTGAACTAGCAGCAGCTGCATAGGAGTTAGATGGACCACCAATATCTACCGACTGTACAATAGGACATTCCTTCACAGTTTCCTCGATATCTATCAATGGATCACATGGATTAGAAAACATGAAATCATCCATATTTGAGTCAAATACATCACTCCTCTCATTAGGGTTTATATCCACTTGTTCAAACGGTAGCTCATCATTAACCAATTTACTAAACGTAGGAGATGAGACACTCACCTCTTTATGCTGATCCAAGGACATACGCATTGTGATATTAGATAAATCTGGTGTAACCCTAGCATCATGTCCAAAAGTAGTACTCATAGACGGATCCCTATCATCATCACGCACACCTGCCTTGGTAGCATTAACATGTTGACGTTTTAGTGTTCTAACACCGCTCTCCAACTCCACTTGGTGTGCACATACGATATCAAGAGTCTTTGTCCATTGCTCAGTAGTCATTCACTTCAAGAATTCATATTTATTATTTTGGACATCATTCATAAACCTACTAATCACTTCCACCGTGTTGAGAGAGATCGAGAACTATTTTTCAACATCCTCTAATGACCCTACATTCAAATTAATTCGTTCACCATTTGTTGTATCAACAACCGAATTAGGATTTGAAACATTAGTACTGGAACCCACCATAACTTCAAGAATGCGACAAAAACCAAACCCTAATAACAATTAAGATAAACCAAATGACACTCTACCAAAACTACCCTAAACAATAATAAGTGTGAGACAGAAAAAAACCAATCGACCAATTAATAAACTCAGGCCCCAAGATATTAAAACAACCGCACGTGATATTGAATCACCCTCACCCTACCACGTACTAACCTTAAACAACAACCGTCCAAGGTGTAATTAATGCAAAAAGGTAAGAAAACTAATAAATGGTGATACTACGAAACCCTAAGAAAAAAATGAATCTTCGAAACACCAAAAAATCGGTAGTCAACAAACACATCAAGTTATACGATTAAGAATCATATAAATATACTATATCATGCAAACACACCGACTTAATGAGAATAAAAGAATCGAATCAAAGAAAACAAGGGATGCGTATGACTCGAGAAGAAAAATCGGCCGCCATTGTTGATTTAGGGTTTTTTTAGCTGTATGAACATTAATCGTCGTGAGCTTAACCAACTAAGTGTAGTTAACCCAGCATCGAATTTTCCTAGTTGACAACTTCCTAGATTGTCCTCCCTAAATTGTCATTATTTGTTCTGCAAACTTCTACCGCTTTGTCTGATTGACGGCCAAACTTTCGGATAGTTCTGTCCATCCGTAACTGAAAGCAGCATCCAATTACTGCTCAATCGGATGTATAGAGCGACCCGGATAAAGATCCCTTTTGCATTGTTTGTTGTTCATCCATAATGGTAGCAGCATCCAAATACTTCTCAATCGGACTTATGGAGCAATCCGGATAAATATCTCTTTACATTGTTGGCACCATTCGTTTTTGAGCTTTTCTAGAACGAACCTTTAACCTATCACATCTATACCCTAACAGATGACAAAGTTTTTAATAGCTTCGAGGACAAAGCTAAAATAATGGGGCGGTGTTGTAAAATCCATGATTTTACCATGATTAAATGTAACAAAAATCTACCCAATGATTCTAAATCATTTTTCAACCTAGTAATAATAATCGAGTTTCGAGGACGAAACTCAAGATGGCATGTGGATGGTGTAAAACCCGAGATTTTTCGTTCATTAAATAATAATAAAGTATGTTTCAAAACTTATTTTGAAGCAATACAAAAGTTACTGGAATTGAAAACAAGGTAAAGGTCGTACAACCTGCGTACCGACAGTTTAGTAATTTAATTACATAAATTATTGTTGAGAGATACTTGATAAAACAATTTGATTAAATTGTTTAATATTTCATTTATCTACGGAGAGGTTAAATGAGAAGTATCTGTATTAAAACGATACTTACGTTATAAAAACGATAAATGATAAATTATCGTTATTTAAATAAACGAACACGTTTTTCGTGTTTATAAGTCATATAAATACTCCATTTTATTGGAGAAATGATTTTAAGATCAATGACGCGATTTTCGTAAGACGAATCTACTTTTATAAGACTCGAACGAGTCCCGAACCGTTTATTAATAAACGTATAATAAAAGTTACGCTTTAAACCCTATAGAACAATTGCAACCTTAACCCCTCAACAATTATAAACTTTGCATATTGTTTTTATAACTTTGAAGTAGTGTATATATGTGTGCAATTAGGGTTTTCCCTCATTTCACTCAAACCCTAGCCTCCACTCACACACACACTCTCTAAAGTGGCAGCCGCCACTTTTCCGGCGACGTTTTCCGGCCAACTTCCGGCCACCTTCACCATTTAAGAAAAACATCCAAAATGATTAGATCTTATAGATCTACTCAATCTACCGTCGAAAAGCGACCCCCACGGCACTTGCTTGGTCGTTGCCGCCTTGCAACCACAAACAGCCACCACCATCTCGTGGCTCCTAGCCACCAGCCGTGACACCATGCAATCACTGTAGTCAAGGTTAAAACCCACCAACAGCCATCTTGCTCGTGGCCATCAACCACCATGCTACCGCCCTCCGTCTGGACGAGACCACCACCTCAGCCGTGGTGGTTACCACGCTGCCAGCCACCACCACAGCTCCTGCTACCAGTCACCATCGCATCCCTGCTGCCAGCCACCACCACAACCCCTGCTGCCAGTCACCATCGCAACCCTACTGCCAACCACCACCGCAGCCCCTGCTGCCAGCCACCATCGCAGCCCCTGCTGCCATCTTTACAGCCACCTAATTTCTCCACACCCACGACATCATAGCCGTCACCACCCTCCTGTGGGCGTCGTCCATATACATCCACTACCACCTGTCATGGTTGGCTCGTATAGATCAGAATGGGGGCGTTTGGTTCGTTGCTGTAAATCAGCAGAAGGAGTGTTGTTATTCGGCTTATTATGTACCCATCGGGTGTACTTGGTCTTGGCAACACCACCACCACTTGATGCATGTGCTTACAACAGCAACCTAGGTTACGTTCGGCTCAAGACCAATAGTCGGGAGCGTTTGGATCTGCTGAATAGCAGCCACATAAGGGGTGTTTGGTTTTGGGCAAAGAAACACATAAGGTGCGTTGGGATATCAAAAATATGTACGGGTATGTTCGATCTGCTGTCAGGAGCGACATGCAGGGCGTTTGGGGCCACGATCTGCTGTAAATAGCTCTGGGGGTGTTTGGATATGCTGATAAAGGGGGCATTTAGGATTGCAGGAAGCTTAAGGGGCTGTTTGGGACTAACAGCAGACTTAAGGGAGCGTTTGGGATTGCTGATGACGACAAGTACATACTAGATTTCGAGTTTGTAACGTTTTGGGGTATGCCTATGTTGTAATGTAAACTTTCATGTAGTATATTCCCACCGTTAGTTTTTAATACATGGCTTTTGCCCAGTAAGAAAATTTTATCGTCCGATCTTTTCGAATTGAAAAAGGGAAAAATGTGCGACTCAACTGTCTTTTGGTGGGAACAATAGATTGGTCGTTGTAGTATACTAGTATTAAATTGCAAAACTTTAAAGAAAATTAATCAAATGACAGAAAATTAATTTTAAAACTATATAAAACTTAAATGGTGCAAAATTAAAACTTTTAAAAGAAATTAATTAAATGACTTAAAATTAAAGCGTGACGAAAAACTAAATTGACAATGTAATTAAAATGTAAACTTGAAAATTAAAATAAAGCTAAACTATTAGAATAACACTTAAAGAAAAATGGCGGGAAAATAAATGCTTGAAAAGTAAAAGAGGATAAACAAAACCTAAGTCGGAATCCAAAATACTATCACTATCCGGAATACCCAACTAAGTATGCTTATCCAGAATGTTCAACGATCCTTATCCGGAATAATTATTGGCAATTTATCCGGAATCAAGAAAATAAGCTTATCCGGAATCCCCTTCTTGTAGTTTATCCGGAATAAACTGTCACTTTACTCGGAATACACAATAGAAGACTTATCCGGAATATCTACCCGTGTAGCTTATCCGGAATAAGAAGATGAACACTATCCGGAATGTTGAGATGGAGCTCGTGAAGCTTATCCGGAATATTTTTCCGGATTCTTATCCGGAATATGGAGTTCCGAAGCTTGATCCTGAATAACACAAGTGGAGCTTATCCGGAATAAGGTTTGAACCCTTATCCGGAATAAAAGGGTTTTACCGAAACCCGGATATGAACAAGTTCTAAATAAGCTAAAATCTACAATTAAGCTAGAAACAAATAAGCACTTATCTAAAAACTTAACCAAATTGAATTTAAGAAAAGGAAAATACGCCAAAAATTTAAAAACTTTCAAGAAAACTAAATGATAAAAATATTAAAAATCAACTTTTTATAAAAATTAACTAATAAGCATTTAATCAATTTTAAGACCAACACAATAAGCTATAAAATCAATAAACAAACATAATCAAAAACATAAAAGCATAACCAATAATCAAATAAGCATGACAATAAGATAAAAGGCACAAAGATTAAGTAAAACAAGAAAGGTAGAATGAGAGATTAATAAAAACTTGATTAAAGAAAAGATTAAACAACAAAATTAAAAACACTTACTTAGAATTAAAGGAATTAAAGTGCAAGACAAGTATTTAAATTGACAATTAATTAAATTGACATGAAATTAAGGTGGTAAGACTAATGTGTCAAATTAGCTAACAACTCCTAATGACACATTAGGAGTCTATTTATAGTGATTAGAAAAACTAAGCATGTGTTGGTTCATTCTTCTTTCTTTCTCGACTTCTCGTCTTCTAATTTCTTCGACTTTTTTCGACTTTGTCTCGGGATTTAATAAACTCGTCTTGTAATTTCTTCATTAATTAGACTCGAGTTCTTCGGCTTTTATTAAACTTCCGTCTTTAGACTTTTTCTTCGATAAATCTTCAGAATTGGCCTTGGACTTCTGTTCTTTTGGCACCCTTGATCTTTCAACTTCGTCTTTTGTCTTTTTTCTTCTTCGATAAAAGCCCGTGAAAGCCCGTGTTTTCCTCCCTTTTCACATTTTGATCCTAAATCACAACAAAAACACAAACCACGCATAATTCCGACATTTACGACATAAAATACACATTTTGGCTTGGTTATTATTGTAGTTAAGTGGTAAAAGGATGGGTGTTTACACACCTATCAAATCCCTTACACTTGACCATTGCAATGTCATCATGCAATGCATTAGTTACAAAGCAAGTTTTACATTTTCCATCATAATCAATCCACATTGGCCTTTATTAAAGAGATAAAATATTTAAAAGAAGGAAACAAGTAAAAAGATCAAAAACTTACCTTAGGGTTTTAGAATGTCGTGAATGATTATCATCCTCAAGTTTCACGTTCCCCAAACCAAGCTTAAAAACGAGATCATTGTTATTATAAGTTAGCAAACTAACACAAACTCATGTGGGCCAATTATTCAATTAGACTCCCTTATTCCTAGGTGTATCTCTTATATTATATTCTTGTCTTGAATGATCACAAGGATGCATTGTTGACTTATTTCGATAGTTTATTTAGGCCGAAAATAAAGTAGGACGATTTAATCAATAGTTAGCTAAAGGACAAAATCTTTTAAAACTGCTTCTTGGGACCTCAAAAAGTTCATATCTTGGCATAACTTGCTTCACGATTTGAGACCTTTCTCGGACCGATATTTGGCAGCGACTTCATACTTCAAATCTTGAGAGACGTTCATGAAATAATGGTCTTCTCTTTATAATAGGAATTTCTTCACTTGAAGTTTTGAGAGATTCTTCATATTTGGACCACGACTTCATCATTTTTCTCCAATCTTTATTTTGAACTTTGATATACAACTATCCGCCTCCTTTTAGGACTTGGATTTATTTATCCTTATACCTTGTTAGGGCCTTTTTGGATAAACTTCTCCATGATCTTTTGGGGAGTTTTTGCTTTTCGTCGTGTGTCTCGATCCTTCATATTGATTTTCGATAAATGATTCTTCACATCACTTTTGGATCTTTAGCAACAAAATGTAGCCCTCATGCCTTGTTAGGGCCTTTTCGGACTCGCCAATCTTCGCATCCCGCTTCAATAAGTTATGCCTTGGCTATGAACTCTAATCAATACCAAGCAACTTTTAAACGATCTTGGGCTAGAAGCTAAGTAACTTTTTAAATCGTACAACCTTATTTATTGCAGAAAAATTTATTAACAAGCGATGGGAGAATAGGCTTATAATCAACTCACATAAATTCACGGAAGAATACCAAACTTATAACTGACTCTATCATCTCTCGTTCTCCACAGTTTAAAATCTCAAGGAATGAGACTCGTGGATGCTTAGCCAATTAAATCAAAGTTTTGGGTTTTCGAGTCATCTATAGGATCTTGCAAACTCTTAGACTTTTTCAAGTTTAGAAATGCATTTTAAAGTTCCCTTGATAAACGACTCTCTAGGGTCAATTATAGGAACTTGCGAAAAGTTCTTGTTCTTAACCCGTAAGAGTTAAGACTTTCGCGTTTTAAAGTTCCCTATATAAAAGCCTAGCAAAACTTGACTTAAACACGTTAAGGATACTAGCTAGAGCAACTTAGATAAGTAAACTCGGGTTGAGTCAAAAGATTCACGACTTTGAAAAATTTAAACCACTTTATTAAAAATTTATTCTAGCAAAGAAAGAAAATAACTATAACAAAAGAAAAACTAATAGGCCAAAACAGATAAAAAAAAATTGAAAAGTGTCGAAAAATCAATTTTCCGGTTAAAATAAGGACAAATACAAGGAAAAGACCACTTAACTTCGATAGAAGTCCCCCCTACACTTAATATAAACATTGTCCTCAATGTTTAAGCATGTGGAAGTTTCCTCCCCTACACTTAGGACATTGTGCACGTTGTTTAAATCTTGCTAAGGAAGAGACAACTAAAGTGATTCCTATTTTAATATTGAAAAATATAAAATAGAGAATCAAAAGAGTTTAGGATAGAACCGGGAAGACGGGTACACGGGATCACGGTTCGTCAAAAGTCATCAAGAATGGATCTTTGAAAGCTCGAATCCCTGTACATGATTAGAAAGAAGACAACAAACAACATACTAGGGTCTCCCCCTACACTTATTATAAAAACAAGAGAAAAAGGATAGATATTGCGGGTTGCCTCCCGAGAAGCGCTTGTTTTTGTTAACCGAGTCGTGAGCCTGACTCGACCTTGATTAGCATCGGAAGAAGCTTGAAAACATCCACCGGGATCAAATACATGGTTTTCGTCCATCAAATAGCACAAGCTTAAGGCGAACAAGGCAAGCCAAAGAAGAGTAGGCAAGGTTCCCTTAAGCAAAGATGGAGCACGGTGGTAGCAAGGTTGCTGAGGTGCAAGCATATCTTCATAAGTTCCAAAGATTTTTCCTTTTATTTCATCAGATGGATACTGAGATGGCTTGAAGATTCCAATACCGGGGTCGAACACCTTTTCCTTTAGGGGAAAATAACACTCAGGCTCATCAGATCTTTGATAGGTGTATAAACACCCATCTTTTCTACCACTTAATTACAAGAATAACCGGACCTAAACGTGTATTTTATGTATTTTATGTCGGAATTATGCGTGGTTTGTGTTTTTGTTGTAATTTAGGATGAAATTATGAAAAGTGGAGAAAACACGGGAATTCACGGGCATTCACGGCTTTTATTGAAGAAAAAGATGAAAGCCGGAGTCGAGAAGTCAAGAGTGGAAAAAGAACGGAAGTCCAAGACCAATTCGGAAGATTTATCAAAGAAAAAAAGTCAAAAGACGGAAGTTTATCAAAAGTCGAGAAACTCAAGTTTATTTTATTGAAGAAACTAAAGACGAGTTCAAAAGATATCCCAAGCCACAAGTCCTTAAAGTCCGAATTTAAAAGAAAGATTAGAAGAAAAGGACTAATGACGCAAATAATGAAGATTAAATGAAGGAGGGGCTTAATCTTGCAATTAACAAGAAATGAAGGAGGGGAGGAAGCTTCCTTAATCCTCCCCTATAAATAGATTAGGATTGTTATCATTTGTTTTGTTGGCTAACTTGACAAATTAGCTCTTCCATTTTTAATTACCTTGCACCTTTTATTACTTGTCCAATTTAATTACCTTGTCTTGCACTTAATTACCATTTAATTCAAGTAAGTTTTCCTTTTTAATTCTTGTCAAGTTTTATCTTTTCCTTGTTAATCTCATTCTACCTTTCTTTAATCTTTGTGTTGATTTGTTTATGTCCAAGATCTTTATTTTTGGTTGATTTGATTAAAGTGGTTTTGATTATTTTGATCTTTATTATTTGATTTGATTGCTTTGGATTGATTGTTTATGCTTTATATTTGTTTATTAATTTGTTTGATTTAATTTCGTGTTTGATTTGGTTAAGTTTTATTTAGATCCGTACCATCTCTTTCTCCTTGTTCTTCGTTTTTCAGTAACTGTTCTTTCCCAGACTTGAGTCAGGTTATTCCGAATAAAGGTTTGTCAGTTTGTGGTCTATGCGGAGTATAATTTATTCCGAGTAAGGGTTTTGGCAATTAGGCTTATGCGGAATATTATTTATTCCGAGTAAGAGTAAGTTTCCGAATAGGCACCTTTTTCCGCATAGGACTAGTATTCCGAACAGGCACTTCTTTCCGAATAGGGGTACATTCCGAATAGGGGACTTTCCGAATTGGTGACAGGATTCCGAATAGACCAACATTCCGAGTGGACAACTTATTCCGAATAGGGGGAATATTCCGAATAGGACTGGTTATTCCGAATAGGAAGATCTTTCCGCATAAGGGGATCTTTCCGAATAGGCTCTTTATTCCGAATAGGGACAGCTATTCCGAATAGGGGATTATTCCGCATAGGGTCTAATATTCCGAGTAAACAAATATTCCGAATAGGGTCTATCTTTCCGAATAGGTGACAGTTATTCCGTATAGCATTTATTCCGAATAGGAGTTTATTCCGGATTGGGAAATCTTAGTTTTTAGTTTTCTGCCTTTTCGTTTTAAGCTTTACTTTTCCCGCTTTTTGCCTTAATTGCACTTTAAGTTTATTTGCCTTAGTTTAAGTTTTAGTTTTAGTTGCGTTTTAAGTTTGCCTTAGTTAGATTTAAGTTTGCGTTATTCACCTTTATTGCCCTTAGTTTTAGTCGCACTTTAAATACTTGCACTTTATTTTTAGTTAGACTTAGATTTACTTTAATTGCACTTTTACTTTAATTGTTTTGCACCTTTTATTTTCAAAACTACAACGACACATCCTTATTTCACCAAAGTTCAACTGAGTCACACATAAAACATAAAGTTTTTCAATTCGAAGAGAACCACACAACGAACTTTAATTAATTTTTATACGGGGTGTCAAAAGCCGTGTATCAAATGGCGCCGCTGCCGGCTCTTTTCGTAAAGATCAACAGTTTTTTGTGAGAGACACGTTGCTTTTTGGGACCCGTTCACTTGTGAACGTTATTTTTCTTGCATAAAAAATTCATAAAAACCATAAAAATTAAAAATTTCAAAAATCAAAAAAGATTTTATCTTTCTTGTGTATATATATTGTCTTTGTGTTTGGTTTTGTTTTCTTTTGCATTTTCAGGTGTATGCGTACTAGATCTTCTAATTATCAAGAGCCCGAGCCTCAAGAAGATTTAGATATGGCAGGTGTTAACAACAGTAATCAACTACCGCACCTCAATAATAATAATAACAACAACAATGCTCTTCCACAGCCCGATCTTCGGACCATGGAGGAACTTTGTCAACCAACAATGTTTGGACGAGGAGGACCGATTGCGCCGATGCAAATCAACGCTCCTGAGTTTTCGTTGAAGCACCACATGATTCAGCAAGTACAAACAAACCCATTTAGAGGATTGCCTGATGATGATGCCAACAAACACCTCGACAAGTTCATTACAATCACCCAAAGCATGAAGTTGCCTGGTGCCACAATGGATGTTCTCCGCTTACAACTTTTCCCACATACTCTATCACATCATGCCGAGAAATGGTTTGACCGTCTCCCGAAGAATTCTATTCACACTTGGGATGACATGACTCAACGCTTTTTGTCGCCCTACTTTCCACCATCCATGGTCACAAGCCTTCGCAATCAGATCAGCGGTTTCATGCAAGATCCCGATGAATCTCTTTTTGATGCATGGGAGAGATATAATGTCTTGATCGACCGTTGTCCAAACCACAACATGCTTCCGGTCACCTTGATCGATACTTTCTACAACGGATTAACTTTTCGAGATCGTGATACGATCAATGCAGCCGCCGGTGGCACATTCATGAAAAGGAGACCCGAGGAGTGTAGAGAGTTAATAGAGAACATGACTACTCATCATAAGAACTGGGATTCCTCTGCTTCTTCTAGAAACAACACGAGAGTCAATGTTTCCTCTACCTCAGCAAACCCTGAGATGACCGAACTCACCCGCATGATGGCTGAAATGAGCAAAAGTATTACGCTTCTCGCTTCCAACCAACAACAACAACAAGTTAAAGCGGTCGCTAATCCTTGTGAAACATGTGGCGGTCCTCACTCATACACCGATTGTCCTTCGACACAAGGAAATCCGGAAAATGTGTATGCAGCTTACGGTAATTATTCACCGGAAAATTACCAAGCTAGACAACAAGGGGATAGAAACCTGCTGAGCTACCGTTCCAACAATTACCTTTCACCCGGTTTTTCTCCTCAAAACCAAAACCCCGCCAACAACTACAATAGAAGCAACCAAATCCCACCTCGTGCTTCTAACCCTTACCAACCACCCACCCAACAACACCCACCTATTAACCCCGATGTTGACACAATCATGAGAACTCAAGGTGAGCAAATCAAGAATCTACAGAGCCAAATAATTAATTTGAAAGGAGATATCTTGAAGCAAGGTAATGACATCCGAACCGAGGTTCGTGATAATCTTCAATCCTCTTTCATCACTCAAACAACTGAATTGAAGAATCTGTTGGCTAGTTTCTTGCCTGAAGCTCAACCTTCTTCTTCTTCTTCGGGTTCTCTACCTTCAAACACCGTTACCAATCCGCGAGCTAATGTGAGTGCTATAACTACGCGTAGTGGAACTACCATTGTCACTCCATCTACCCCACCACCATCATCTACACCTCCTCCACCACCATGTATTCCTACTCCTCCTACACCTAGTAATAGTGCACCATCACCGTCTCCGCCTCGTCATAACGATGTATCTCGGAAGGAGCCTTCAACATCACAACCGTCACCACCTACACCTTCACCTAACCCTTATCAGCCCAGAATCCCATACCCTTCTCGTATAGGCAAGACCAACGAGCTAACCAAGAATGACTGTAATGTAATGAAATATGTGGATATGCTATCTAAAATGACCATCAACATCAGCCTTGTTGAAGCACTTTGCCACATGCCGAAATTTGTCAAAGCATTCAAGGAATTGCTTAGCAAGAAGGAGAAGTTGCTTGAACTCGCCAACACACGCTTAAATGAAAACTGCTCTGCAGTCCTTCTTAGAGAACTTCCGGAAAAGCTTGGAGATCCCGGTCGTTTTGTGTTGCCTTGCGTGTTCAACAAAACTGAAGAATTTACTGCCCTTGCTGATCTCGGGGCTAGTATTAATCTTATGCCACTCAGTGTTTAGAAAACACTATCATTGCCCGATCTCATTCCTACAAAGATGACTCTCGAACTTGCAAACCGCACTCTCGCTTACCCTGTTGGTATAGCCGAAGACGTGTTTATCAAAGTTGGCACATTTACCTTCCCGGTCGATTTTGTCGTAGTTGATTATGAAATGGACCCTCGTATTCCTCTAATACTTGGTCGGCCATTCTTGAGAACCGGACGTGCTTTAAAAGATGTGGCCGAAGGTGAGTTAATCTTACGAGTCGGGGATGATTCTAAAGTTTTTAAAATGGGGAAGCTTACAGGCAAATCCTTTGGAGGCCGAGAATCAGTGAATATGATAAATGTTCTCGATGACTTTACCGTCTATGACAATCCTCTATTCGAGTCTTCCACTGATAATCCACTCTTTGAAGATAATGTGGATGATTCTCTCCCTACTTTGGACGCTTCTCCCATTTTTGATTCTCCACCAGTCTTCGATGCTTATGATGATGATGATTCTAGCTCAGACTCGGATGATTTTGATTGTACTTCTGAGTATCCCGAGCTGCCCACTTTCGATGATTTTGATGAGGCTGATATTCTCTCGAGCGATTCTTCCCATGATGAAGATCCTCCGCCATCACTCGATCCTACTTTGGACGATTATTCATTTGAGGAAGATTTCTCTGAATTTCTCAACACATACTTCCCTCATGAGAGTGATGCACCTCCTTTGGACTTTGAAGATTATCGTCTTGATCCTACTTTGGATTTGAAGAGCATTTTGTCCAAGGAGAAGAAACCGGTTGACACCGAAATCCGTTGCACTTATGATTTGACACCTCTTTGTCCCACTTCTGAGGACGAGGTTGTGCTTCTTTGCGGATCTTCTTCACACTCGGCTGAGCCGGAGTGCTATTTTCCCCTGAAGGAAAAGGTGTTCGATCCCGGTATTGAAGTCTTTAAGCCATCTCAGTATCCACCTGAGGAAATAAAAGGAAAAATCTTTTGGAAATTTGGAAGACATGCTTACACCGCTTCATACTTGCTCCCACCATGCTCCATCACTGCTTAAGGGAACCCTGCCACTTCTCTTTTGGCTTGCCTTGTTCGCCTTAAGCTCGTGCTTAGTGATGGATGAAAACTATGTCTTCGATCCTGGTGGATTTCTTTCATGCTACTTCCATTGATGATCAAGGTCGAGTCAGGCTCACGACTCGGTTAACAAAAACCAAGCGCTTCTTGGGAGGCAACCCATGCATCTATCTTTTCGCTTTCTTTACCATAAGTGTAGGGGGGACCCTTTGGATTGCTATTTCCTCTCCTCACTTCTTAATCAGGGATTCGAGCTTCAATGATCCAATCTTGATGATTCTTGACGACCCGTGATTCCGTGTTCTACTTCTTCCCGGTTCTATCCTAAACTCTTTTCGATTCACTATTTTATATTTTCTCAATATTAAAATAGGAATCTCTTTAGTTGTCTTTTCCTTAGCGCGATTTAAACAACGTGCACAATGTCCTAAGTGTAGGGGAGTTTACTCCCACATGCTAAAACATTGAGGACAATGTTTATCTTAAGTGTAGGGGGGACTTCTATCGAAGTTAAGTGGACTTTTCCTTGTATTTTCCCTCATTTTAACCGGAAAATCAATTTTTCGACATTTTTCAAAATTTTTGATCTATTTTGGCCTATTAGTTTTTTCCCTTTGTATAGTTATCTTCTTTCCTTATTAGAATAAATGTTTAATAAGTGGTTTTAATTTTCAAGCGTTGTGAATCTTTTGACTCAATCCGAGTTTACTCTAGCTAGTATCCTTAACGTGTTTAAGTCAAGTTTTGCTAGGCTTTTATATAGGGAGCTATAAAACGCGAAAGTCTTAACTCTCACGGGTTAAGAACAAGAACTTTTCGCAAGTTCATATAATTGATCCTAGAGAGTCGTTTATCAAGGGAACTTTAAGATGCGATTTCTAAACTTGAAAGAGTCTAAGAATTTGCAAGATCCTATAGGCGACTCGAAAACCCAAAACTTTGATTTAATAGGCTAAGTATCCACGAGTCTCATTACTTGAGATTTTAAACTGTGGAGAACGAGAGATGATAGAGCAAATTATAAGTTCGGTATTCTTTCGTGAATTTATGTGAGTTAATTATAAGCCTATTCTCCCATCGCTTGCTAATAAATTTATCTGCTAATAAATAAGGTTGTACGATTTGAAAAATTACTTAGCTTCTAGCCCCAGATCGTTTAAAAGTTGCTCGGTAATGACGAGAGTTCATAGCCAAGGCATAACTTATGAAGCGGGGCGCGAAGATTGGCGAGTCCGAAAAGGCCCTAACAAGGCATGAGGGCTATGTTTTGTTGCTAAAGATCCAAAGTGATGTGAAGAATCATTTATCGAAAATCAATATGAAGGATCGAGACACACGACGTAAAGCAAAACTCCCCAAAAGTCATGGAGAAGTGTATCCGAAAAGACCCTAACAAGGTATGAGGATAAATAGATCCAAGTCATAAAAGGAGGCGGATCGTTGTATATCAAAGTCCAAAATAAAGATTGGAGAAAAATGAAGAAGTCGTGGTCCAAGTATGAATCTCTCAAAACTTCAAGTGAAGAAATTCCAATTATGAAGAGAAGACCATTATTTCATGAATGTCTCTCAAGATTTGAAGTATGAAGTCGCTGCCAAATATCGGCCCGAGAAAGGTCTCAAATCGCGAACCAAGTTATGCCAAGATATGAACTTTCTGATATCCCGAGAAGCAGTTTTAAAAGATTTGGTCCTTTAGCTAACTATTGATTAAATCGTGCACTTTATTTTCAGACTTAATAATTATCTAAATAAGTCAAACAATGCATCTTCGTGATCATTCAAGACAAATAATAAAATATAAGAGATACCCATAGGAATAAGGGAGTCTAAGTGAATAATTGGCCCACATGAGTTCGTGTTAGTTTACTAACTTATAATAACAATGATCTCGATTTTAAGCTTGGTTTGGAGAAAGTGAAAAGTTGAGGATGATGATTATTCATGACATTTTCAAAACCCAAGGTATGCTTTTAATTTCTTTGCTTTGCATTTTTATAATTTTCTATCTCTTTAATAAAGGCCAATATGGATTGATTATGATGAAAAGTGTATACATGCTTTGTAACTAATGCATTGCATGAGGACATTGCAATGGTCAAGTGTAGGGGATTTGATAGGTGTATAAACACCCATCTTTTCTACCACTTAATTACAAGAATAACCGGACCTAAACGTGTATTTTATGTCTTTTATGTTAGAATTATGCATGGTTTGTGTTTTTGTTGTAATTTAGGATGAAATTATGAAAAGTGGAGAAAACACGGGAATTCACGGGCATTCACGGCTTTTATTGAAGAAAAAGATGAAAGGCGGAGTCGAGAAGTCAAGAGTGGAAAAAGAACGGAAGTCCAAGACCAATTCGGAAGATTTATCGAAGAAAAAAAGTCAAAAGACGGAAGTTTATCAAAAGCCGAGAAACTCAAGTTTATTTTATTGAAGAAACTAAAGACGAGTTCAAAAGATATCCCAAGCCACAAGTCCTTAAAGTCCGAATTTAAAAGAAAGATTAGAAGAAAAGGACTAATGACGCAAATAATGAAGATTAAATGAAGGAGGGGCTTAATCTTGCAATTAACAAGAAATGAAGGAGGGGAGGAAGCTTCCTTAATCCTCCCCTATAAATAGATTAGGATTGTTATCATTTGTTTTGTTGGCTAACTTGACAAATTAGCTCTTCCATTTTTAATTACCTTGCACCTTTTATTACTTGTCCAATTTAATTACCTTGTCTTGCACTTAATTACCATTTAATTCAAGTAAGTTTTCCTTTTTAATTCTTGTCAAGTTTTATCTTTTCCTTGTTAATCTCATTCTACCTTTCTTTAATCTTTGTGTTGATTTGTTTATGTCCAAGATCTTTATTTTTGGTTGATTTGATTAAAGTGGTTTTGATTATTTTGATCTTTATTATTTGATTTGATTGCTTTGGATTGATTGTTTATGCTTTATATTTATTTATTAATTTGTTTGATTTAATTTCGTGTTTGATTTGGTTAAGTTTTATTTAGATCCGTACCATCTCTTTCTCCTTGTTCTTCGTTTTTCAGTAACTGTTCTTTCCCAGACTTGAGCCCAGGTTATTCCGAATAAAGGTTTGTCAGTTTGTGGTCTATGCGGAATATAATTTATTCCGAGTAAGAGTTTTGGCAATTAGGCTTATGCGGAATATTATTTATTCCGAGTAAGAGTAAGCTTCCGAATAGGCACCTTTTTCCGCATAGGACTAGTATTCCGAACAGGCACTTCTTTCCGAATAGGGGTACATTCCGAATAGGGGACTTTCCGAATTGGTGACAGGATTCCGAATAGACCAACATTCCAAGTGGACAACTTATTCCGAATAGGGGGAATATTCCGAATAGGACTGGTTATTCCGAATAGGAAGATCTTTCCGCATAAGGGGATCTTTCCGAATAGGCTCTTTATTCCGAATAGGGACAGCTATTCCGAATAGGGGATTATTCCGCATAGGGTCTAATATTCCGAGTAAACAAATATTCCGAATAGGGGCTATCTTTCCGAATAGGTGACAGTTATTCCGTATAGCATTTATTCCGAATAGGAGTTTATTCCGGATTGGGAAATCTTAGTTTTTAGTTTTCTGCCTTTTCGTTTTAAGCTTTACTTTTCCCCTTTTTTGCCTTAATTGCACTTTAAGTTTATTTGCCTTAGTTTAAGTTTTAGTTTTAGTTGCGTTTTAAGTTTGTCTTAGTTATATTTAAGTTTGCGTTATTCACCTTTATTGCCCTTAGTTTTAGTCGCACTTTAAATACTTGCACTTTATTTTTAATTAGACTTAGATTTACTTTAATTGCACTTTTACTTTAATTGTTTTGCACCTTTTATTTTCAAAACTACAACGACACATCCTTATTTCACCAAAGTTCAACTGAGTCACACATAAAACATAAAGTTTTTCAATTCGAAGAGAACCACACAACGAACTTTAATTAATTTTTATATAGGGTGTCAAAAGCCTTGTATCAATCTTGAAGAAGATCCGATCATAAATCTCGCAATCTCATCCTCAGAAGGTGGATATAGAGGTATCAAGATATAAGTGCTGCGGATATTGGTGTCGGCCGACTTTTTCTCCTTTGAAGCGGGTTTCTTCATATCCCAAGTAGGATAAAGACCATAATCATCAAAGTCCAAAGGAGGAGCATCACTTTCATTTGGGAAGTATGTGTTGAGAAAAGTAGCAAAGTCTTCCTCAAATGAGTAGTCATCCAAAGTAGGATCAAGTGTTGTTGGCGGAGGATCTTCATCATGTGAAGAATCACTCGAGAGAGTATCAGCCTCATCAAAATCATCATAAGTGGGCATGTTTGGATACTCAGAAGTAAAGTTATCATACTCATCTCTATTGGAACTAGAATCGTCATTATAAGTATCAAAGATCGGTGGAGAATTATAAATTGGTGGAGGATCGGAATTGGATAGAGAATCATCCACATCATCTTGGAAAAGTGGATTATCATAGCAAGAATCGAATAGAGGATTGTTGTAGACGACAAAATCATCAAGCACATTAATCATATTCGCTGATTCTCTTCCATAGGATTTGTTTGTGATCTTCCCCATTTGGAACACTTGTTGTTCATTCCCGACCCTTAAAATTAACTCGCCTTCGGCAACATCAACTAAAGCTTTTCCGGTTCTTAAAAATGGCCGACCAATTATTAAAGGAATACGAGGGTCCATTTCATAGTCAACAACAACAAAGTCGACCGGAAAAGTGAAGGTGCCAACTTTAATAAACACGTCTTCAGCAATACCAACGGGGTAAGCAAGAGTACGATTTGCTAGCTCAAGTGTCATCTTTGTTGGTGTAAGGTCGGGTAATGATAGTGCTGTCCAAACACTTAAAGGCATCAAATTGATACTTGCCCCGAGATCAGCTAGGGCAGTAAATTCTTCGGTTTCGTTAAAAATGCAAGGCAACACAAAACGACCGGGATCTCCATGTTTTTCCGAAAGTTCTTTAAGAATGACTGCAGAACAGTTTTCATTTAAGCGTGTGTTGACAAGCTCAACCAGCTTTTCCTTCTTATTAAGCAATTCCTTCAATGCTTTGACAAATTTCGGCATGTGGACAAGTGCTTCAACAAGGCTAATGCTGAAATTCATTTGAGAGATCATCTTCAAATAGTTCGACACTTGAATGTCATCCTTGGTTAGCAAGTTAGGCTTATCCAAGCGAGAAGGATAAGGAATATTTGGTTTATAGGTGGAAGGTGTAGGTGTAGCAGGTAAATGTTGAGATGTTAAAGGTTTAAAGGTGGAAGGTAGGGTTGGTGAAGGGTTCTTCTTCTTGGGTACTTCAGTAAGAGGTGGAGACGGTAATAGAGAACTAATACTAGGCGTGGGAGTAGGAGGTGTGGATGGAGTAACTGGGGGAGGGATAGATGGGCCTACTAAGGTTGCTCCACTGCGTGTAGTAATAGCACTCACATTCACTCTCGGGTTGTTGACGGTGTTTGAAGGTAGAGAGCCCGAAGTAGAGGGTTGAGTAGTTGGTAAGAAACTAGCCAGCATATTCTTCAAATCATTTGTTTGAGAGCTAAAAGAGGTTTGTATATCATGTCGAAGCTAGGATCTAATGTCATTACCTTGCTTAGTGATATCCCCTTTCAAATTGATAATTTGGCTTTGCAGATTCTTAATTTGCTCTCCTTGGGTTCTCATTAAAGCTTCAACATCTTGATTAATGGGTGGGGCTTGTTGAGCGGGTGGGTGATAAGGATTAGAAGTTCTAGGTGGGATTTGGTTGCTTCTATTGTAGTTGTTGTTGGGATTGTGGTTTTGAGGAGAAAAACTGGGTGAAAGGTAGTTGTTCGACCTGTAACTTAGCAAATTTCGATCCCCTTGAGGTCGGGCTTGATAATTTTCCAGTGAATAGTTACCATAAGCCGCATACACGTTTTCCGGATTGCCTTGAGTAGAAGGACAATCAGTGTATGAGTGAGGACCGCCGCAAGTCTCACAAGAAATTGCTACAGATTTAAGTTGTTGTTGATTTGTAGCTATGAGCAAGATATTTTTGTTCATTTCGGCCATCATGCGGGTGAATTTGGTCATGTCGGGGTTTGCTGAAGTAGAAGAAACATTGACTCTCGGGTTATTCCTTGAAGATGCGGAGGAATCCCAATTTTTGTGATGAGTAGTCATGTTCTCAATAAGCTCTCTACACTCCTCGGGTCTTCTTTTCATAAATGTGCCACCAGCGGCTGCATTAATCGTATCACGATCACGAAAAGTTAAACCATTGTAGAAAGTATCAATCAACGTAACGGGGAGCATGTTGTGGTTTGGACATCGATCGATCAAAACATTATATCTTTCCCAAGCATCAAAGAGAGATTCATCGGGTTCTTGCATGAAACCGCTGATTTGATTTCGAAGGCTCGTGACCATGGATGGTGGAAAGTAGCGCGACAAAAATCGTTGAGTCATATCGTCCCAAGTATGAATGGAATTCTTCGGGAGACGATCAAACCATTTTTCGGCGTGGTGGGATAAAGTATGTGGAAAGAGCTGTAGGCGAAGGACATCCATAGTAACACCGGGCAACTTCATGCTTTGAGTAATAGTAATGAATTTGTCGAGGTGCTTGTTGGAATCATCATCCGGCAATCCGCGAAATGGATTAGTTTGTACTTGTTGGATCATGTGATGCTTCAACGAAAACTCCGGAGCCGTGATTTGCATCAGCGCAATCGGTCCTCCTCGTCCATACATTGTGGGTTGACAAAGCTCCTCCATTGTTCTAAGGTCGGGTGGAGGAACATTGTTGTTGTTATTGTTGAGGTGCGGTGGGTTATTGTTGTTGTTTACACCTGCCATAGCTAAATCTTCACGAGTCTCGGGCTCTGGATAAATTGAAGATCTAGTACGCATACACCTGCAAAAGCAAAAGAAAAAGATACCAAAGAAATAGACAATATATATACACTTTAAAAATAAAAATCTTTTTGGATTTTTAAATTTTTTAAATTTTTATGTATTTTTGAAAATTTTTGAGCAAGAAAAATAACGTTCATGAGTGAACAGATCCCAAAATTCAACGCGTCTCTCACAAAAAACCGTTAATCTTTACGAAAAGAGCCGGCAACGGCGCCATTTAATACATGGCTTTTGCCTAGTAAGAAAATTTTATCGTCCGATCTTTTCGAATTAAAAAAGGGAACAATGTGCGACTCAGCTGTCTTTTGGTGGGAACAATAGATTGGTCGTTGTAGTATATTAAATTGCAAAACTTTAAAGAAAATTAATCAAATGACAGAAAATTAAATCTAAAACTAATTAAAACTTAAATGGTGCAAAATTAAAACTTTTAAAAGAAATTAATTAAATGACTTAAAATTAAAGCGTGACGAAAAATTAAATTGACAATGTAATTAAAATGTAAACTTGAAAATTAAAATAAAGCTAAACTATTATAATAACACTTAAAGAAAAATGGAGGGAAAATAAATGCTTGAAAAGTAAAAGAGGATAAACAAAACCTGAGTCGGAATCCAAAATATTGTCACTATCCGGAATACCCAACTAAGTATGCTTATCCGGAATGTTCAACGATCCTTATCTGGAATAATTATTGGCAATTTATCCGGAATCAAGAAAATAAGCTTATCCGGAATCCCCTTCTTGTAGTTTATCCGGAATAAACTGTCACTTTACTCGGAATACACAATAGAAGACTTATCCGGAATATCTACCCGTGTAGTTTATCCGGAATAAGCAGATGAACACTATTCGGAATGTTGAGATGGAGCTCGTGAAGCTTATCCGAAATATTTTTCCGGATTCTTATCCAAAATATGGAGTTCCGAAGCTTTATCCTGAATAACACAAGTGGAGCTTATCCGAAATAAGGTTTGAACCCTTATCCGGAATAAAAGGGTTTTACCAAAACCCGGATATGAACAAGTTCTAAATAAGCTAAAATCTACAATTAAGCTAGAAACAAACAAGAACTTATCTAAAAACTTAACCAAATTAAATTTAAGAAAAGGCAAATAAGCCAAAATTTAAAAACTTTCAAGAAAACAAAATGATAAAAATATTAAAAATCAACTTTTTATAAAAATTAACTAATAAGCATTTAATCAATTTTAAGAACAACACAATAAGCTATAAAATCAATAAACAAACATAATCAAAAACATAAAAGCATAACCAATAATCAAATAAGCATGACAATAAGATAAAAGGCACAAAGATTAAGTAAAACAAGAAAGGTAGAATGAGAGATTAATAAAAACTTGATTAAAGAAAAGATTAAACAACAAAATTAAAAACACTTACTTGGAATTAAAGGAATTAAAGTGTAGGATATGTAAATCTATGCTTATGTTTTAGAGAGAGAAAGAGATAGAAAGATGGTGGATTTCACACTTCTAGAGAGAGAAAGTTTAAGAGAACTATGTGTTATTCAAATGAAATCACCACCCTCTCCATCAATGGAGAGGGTTTATATACCAAGCCCATAAGATGGGCTTGGGCTTACATTTGGGCCGGCCATACAAGCATGGACCGGGCTTTTCCTTGTTTAGTTAATTAAAAGATATCTAGACTACGAGCTATAACTTAATATATTGTCGGAGTGACCGAATCTTCCTAAATACGTAAAAACGTATTTCCAACAATCTCCCCCTAAGGGAGGTCACTCCAAACAAGGGCGTTACCCAAGTGATAGGTGTGTAAACACCCATCTTTTCTACCACTTAATTACAATAATTACCGGACCAAAACGTGTATTTTATGTCTTTTATGTCGGAATTATGCGTGGTTTGTGTTTTTGTTGTGATTTAGGATAAAAAGGTGAAAAGTGGAGAAAACACGGACATTCACGGGCATTTACGGACTTTTATTGAAGAAAAGGATGAAAGACGAAGTCAAGAAGTCAAGAGTGCAAAAAGAACGGAAGTCCACGACCAATTCTGAAGATTTATCGAGGAAAAAGTCAAAAGACGGAAGTTTATCAAAAGCCAAAGAATTCAAGTCTATTTTATTAAAGAATTCAAAGACGAGTTCGAAGAAATCCCGAAGCCAAAAGTCTCTTAAAGTCCAAGTTTAAAGAAGATTAGAAGAAAAGGACTAAGTACGCAATTAATGAAGATTAAAAGAAGGAGGGACTTAATTATGCAATTAAGAGAAAAGGAAAGAGGGGAGGAAGCTTCCTTAATCCTCCCCTATAAATAGATTAGGATGTTTATTTTTCACTCTTGTTGGCTAAGGTGACAATTAGTCTTCCACCATTTAAATACTTGTTCATTTACTTTTCATGTCATTTAAATTCATGTTATGCACCTTAATTACCATTTAATTCCAAGTAAGTTTTCATTTAATTATTGTCTATCTTTACTTTATCTTGTCAATCTCTTATCTACCTTTCTTAATCTTTGATTTGTTGTGTTTATGTTTATGTTCATGCTTTTATTTTGATCCAAAGTGTTTTTGATTATTGTGGTAAAAGTTGTTTAATTTCATGTTTTAAATTGTTTGGTGATGTTTATTCATTGATTCGTTACTATTTTAATCTATCCGTGTGCTTGATTTGTTTACTTTTTTGTTTATATCTGCTACTGTATGTTCCTTGTTCTTCGGGTGTGTTTGCTTTGTTTCTGATATTTCCAGAAAAAGTTCCGAACCAAGAAGGTGGAAAGTGTTCATTCGGAACTTCTGAAGTTCCGAATCAAGGCTTCATTCGGAAGATTAAACTTGTTCATTCGGAAGTCAAAACTTCCGAACCAAGACTCTTCATTCGGAAGTCCAAAACTTCCGAACCAAACATACTCATTCGGAACTCCAAAGTTCCGAACCAAGGGTTTCACCCGGAACTTTTCAAAAGTTCCGAATCAACTCAAAGTTCTGAATCAAGGACCAAAGTTCCGAATCAAGGCTGTTCATTCGGAAGTCAAAAACTTCCGAGTCAAGGTTGTTCATTCGGAACTCCAAACTTCCGAACCAAGGGAAATCTTCCGACTCAAGAAAGGTTCATTCGGAAGTTATAAACTTCCGAATCAAGGAGTTTCATCCGGAAAGTTCCGAATCAAGGGGTGACCAAAAACTTCCGAATCAAGGCAGATTTTACAAGTTCCGTATCAGTAAGTTCCGAACGAAGCATTGTTTTGGATAAGTGACATATTCAGATCAATTTGTTCCGGATCAAGGATTTTGGTAATATTCCAAGTGAAGAAGAATCATTTCAACCAAAGGTGACATTTAGGACGAGTGATTGTTCCAAACGAAGGTTTATTCCGAATGAGCTGTATTCAGGTTCTTATTAGCTTTTGTCTTTGATTTTTATCTTCAAGCTTTATTTTTCTTGCCTTTTTATTTAATTGCACTTTTAGATTATTTGCCTTAGTTTTAGTCGCACTTTAAGTTTGCCTTAGATAGATTTAAGTTTACGTCATTTACTTTAGTGTCCTTTAATTTCAGCCTAGTTTTTAAATACTTGCACTTTACTTTAATTAGACTTAGATTTACTTAAAGAGCACTTTTACTTTTAAGTCTTTGTATTTAAATTTAAAATCACCCAAAAATATTCCTTTTTCACCAAAGATCAACTAAGTCACACATAGGAGCCTAGATCAATTCGTTAAGATTCCGAGAACACGAACTTAAACTTTAATTTTTAATTAGGTAAAAATCTAGTTATCACCAAGTTACACTAATAAAATAAACCTAGCATACTATGCTTGTCTTGAGCTCGTAGTCTTCGTCTTTCTTTTCTTTTTTTTTCTTTTCTGGTGAACATGCTGATGTGATCCTTGATATCAATCTTGAGCATTAATCTCTTGCCTTGATCTCGTGCATCCATCACTTGTGATCTTCGCCTCTTCGTGACACCTTGTCCCACATACTTATACCTTCGTAATTCTTGAAAGCTTCAGAGTTCGATACAGCGGAAGACTTAACTTTTAGGCTTTCTTGATTTAAATGAGATATTAAGTGCATAAAGTATAAGCATGCGGGGACGACTTCTTCTTGGATTCCGCAACGTCACCGTCTTCAAATGCCGCAACATAAGTAGACATGAACGAAATGGCTTTGAACATTTCATTCTAATTCGGTAGCATTTTACCTCCGGTCGGTGAAGACCGTTGGACGATATAAAATATCGTACTTGTGGCAGGTAGATTTAATTAAAAATCTCCTTGACAAGATTTCACGGGTAAACCCGTTCTCTTTATTCGACCGTCCAAAGATGACTGCGAACATAAAGAGTGAATCATTTGGATAATAATATCCGCATGATTTGAAGCCGTCAATTCATGTTCCTGGAACAAGTGAAATTCAAATAAGAACTGCACCATCGTTGCTTTCCAGTTGTCACGAGCTTGATTCGTGTAGAATCTTGCAAGTTGCCTACCAAGTGCTGTTTGAGGTTAACACTAGAAGGATTTCCACTCATCACTGTGAACACTAAGGTATCACTCTGAGTGTTTAGGCAAAATCACTAAGATATTGCGTAGAGGCCTGTAACGTGTTTAAATTCAGTTAAGAATTAAACCACTGTTGCTTCCCAGTTATCACAAGCTTGATTCATAAAGAATCGCACAAGTCACCTACCATGAGCTTTTTGATATTCGCCCAAGAAGGATTTCCATCTTCATTGTAAATACTTTCGTATTACTCGGATGTTCAGGCAAGATCGTGAAGATTTTGCGTAGGACTCTTAAGATCTTTCTTACTTTTCACAGTGTATGAAGAAGCAAGGAATTATGAAAGTGTGTCCTAATGAGATATTTGATGATCTCAAATGGCTCTAGACTCAATAGTGCATTTTGGATTTTTAGTGATCGGAGGCTGGAGAGGAGTGCCACCTTTTCAATACCAATTTATTCGGAGTGAATAAATCAATAGATAACGTGTTGTCTCCGTGTGATTAAAACAAATATCTTTTAAGAGATATCAGAGTTAGCTGGGATGGGTTGTGCATTGCATCACTGGGTCCATGATGTCTATCTTCATTATCAAGAATCATTAAAAATGATCTTAATAGCATATGTATTGACCCGGTTTCAGCCTAGAGTTGTAAGGAGGGCTTCTTTCTTTACACCCTTTATCTTTACAATTCTTTTTCATTCTTCAAACCCTTCAATGCTTACCAATACGTCATAACTAGCACCTTGTTGTGATTTTTCTAGTGCTAACTTAAGTACTTGGTCGGCATTCAGCTACGTTCACAATATTTCTCCAACTTTCCTAAGGACTACTATTTCTAGCTATGGAATGTCCTTGGGAAGATTCCTCCGGTTCTGGAAGAATCATAGGACTTAACCTATCCTACCATCCTTATGTCACCACAATCTTTATCGTCGTGAAATAAAAGGGTTTTGGGTAAGTATATGTCACCATGAAAATCCATTTTGATATAGCAAATCCATTTTTCTCCCCCTTAACATATGCCACGATATTCGAAAACATTTCGCACATGTCGGGATGAGCCAACACATTAAGTCAAACAATTTGTGATAATATCCCATATTAAATCACCTTTTCTCCCCCATATTAAAATAATTAACCCAATAGATGTTTTTAATATCAATTGATTTAATGAAGTTTTAACAAAGGTTTTGGGAAGAAAAATGCAAGTCTATTTTATCTTCATGATATCAAACGCATGAGATATGATACCGATTTGTAACATGATCACATATTCACCATATTAGAAAAGAATTGACAAGGTTGGACCTGATAGATGAGAACATCATATGATAAGATCAAATGGTTCTTGTCAGCATATGTTGGTCGCCTCATCACGTCTGAAGTCATCTCTTGACACCACATGTATGATTGGTATTGTTGTCTTGACACCAATTTGTGAACTTGGCACGTTCGGCATCGAAGATTTTGAATGCTTGACAATTGCTCCCCCTCAATTGTTGACCCGTGTTTTATTGAAAGAGCTGTAGTCGTCGGTTGAGTAGTCGCATCGTCGAGTATGTAGATACCAATTGTAGATTGCTATGGTTGTAGAGATGATAGCTTCATAAAAACAAGACTTCTCTTGTTTTAACAAATAAATGCACTGAGGCGTACATAGATTTGTGTTAGACCAAGTTATAATGTAAACTTGATCCCTTAAAGGTTTTAAAGTAAACATTGCCCGAGAAAATTAATTCCCGTTGTGAGCCAAAGCTTTCATAAGAAATACTTGACTTTAATGTGAAAAACGGGTTGCAGTCTGAAATAACTACAAGCCATTTAGGCATGTTTTATGAAATATTTACAATTTTTGTACGAACTCTATTTATGGCCCCGTGTCAATATTAATCGACATTTCTAAGGCCGTAAATATTATCGTACCAAAAGACATGCCTTTGAAAAATAAAGTAAAAATATTTTTGGATTTTTATGAATTTTTCAATTTTTATGGTTTTTATATGGTTTTATATTTTTGTATTTTGCTTTCGTGGATAAAAATATAAACAATATATACAGATGATCACCAAGGATATGGAGAATAGTTTACCATCACTATTCTTTCGCTTCATCTGCTAGTTCCTTAAGAGTCTCAGGCGAGAAGGTTCTCATTCCTAGCTTGTCGGCCAAATATTCAATTCGAGCGCGATCTAAAGCCTTCGTGAAAATATCCGCCAATTGATACTCAGATCGGACAAAGTAAAGATCTATTACTCCATTTTCCACTTGCTCCTTGATGAAGTGGTAGCGAATGTCAATATGCTTCGACCGGGAGAATTGAACGTTGTTGCAGCATAAGGCAATTGCACTTTTGTTGTCGCAGTACATTGGAATTTTGTTGAAACCTAGACCATAGTCGGTTAATTGCGATCTCATCCAAAGAATTTGAGCACAGCAACCGGACATAGCTATGTATTCTGCTTCCGTACTTGAAATTGCAGCGCTTTTCTTCCTTTTTGATGCCCAACTGATTAGTCGATCTCCTAGTAGTTGCAAAGTTCCACACGTGCTACGCCTTGTATCTTGACAACCCGCGTGATCCGCATCTGCATATGCCATGAGTGCAATCGAAGAGTCCTTCGAATACCAAAGTCCCCGATTAATGGTTCCTTTAAGATATCGAAAGATCCGTTTCACAGTGGCTAAGTGTAACTCAGTAGGTCGAGTTTGATACCGAGCACACATACATATAGCAAACTGAAGATCAGATCGACTAGCTGTGATATACAGAAGAGTACCGATCATTCCACGATAAAGTGTCGGATCAACGGCAACTCCATGTGGATCAACATCAAGCTTAGTTCGGCCCACCATTGGAGTATCCACAGGGTCGCAAGATTCCATCTTGTACTTCTTTAGCGATTCAAGGGCATACTTGGATTGATTGATAAAGATGCCTCTGGGACTCTGAGATATCTGAAGACCTAAGAAGAATGATACCTTGCCCATCATTGACATCTTAAACTTGGAAGACATGAGTGTCCCAAACTCGTCGGATAATGTTTGGGTCGAGGCTGCAAATATAATGTCATCAACATATATTTGTACCATAATCATATCTTTACCTCGTTTCTGAATGAACAGCGTGGGATCCACCTTTCCTTTAGCGAAGCCTTGCGTAATGAGAAATTGTGACAATAGATCATACCATGCGCGTGGAGCTTGCTTCAACCCATAGAGAGCCTTCTTAAGCTTGTACACATGATTAGGATAATTAGGATTCACAAAACCATCCGGCTGTTGAACATAGACCTCTTCCTTGATTTCACCATTCAGAAATGCCGTCTTCACATCCATCTGATAGACGATCATATTCATGTGGGCTGCATAAGCGAGGAATAGTCTAATAGCTTCCAAACGGGCAACAGGTGCAAAGGATTCCATAAAGTAGATGCCCAATAATTGCTTGTATCCACGAGCTACTAGTATAGCTTTGTTCTTCAATATTCCGCCTAACTCGTCGAGTTTCACCTTGTAAACCCATTTCAAAGTGAGTAACTGCACTTGATTCGGGCATGGGACAAGTTCCCAAACTTCAAGACATATGAATTCGTTAAGTTCTTCTTGCATAGCTTCTATCCAACAAGATTGAGTAAAAGCTTGTTGCCATGTCTTAGGTTCAACTTCAGTGAGAAAAGCATCAAAATGACAAAACATTGGATTTTCTTGTAGCTGACTTCGTGTGGATACCGGACGATTAGGGTCACCAATAATAGAATCTATAGGATGATCCTTTGTCCACTTGTTGTCATGTTCACGAATCCGTGGATTGGAGTAAACCGTACTAGGAGCTTCCTCTGAGGTGGACGACCCGGCTTGATAAGGGTCGAGAATAGGTACACCAAAGAATGGAAGTTCGCGCATTTGAGCGAATTCCAAATCGTGATCATCATCATCCTCTTCATCATCAATAGGCATGACATGGGTAGTTGAAATATGTGTTGGTTGAGAATTACTCGTTGAAGGTATATCTTGACCAATTGTAGGTGCATATGTGTTTGATTGTGCTTCGATTGCTGGAGCGAAAACTTCGGTTACCGGAGCTATTACCTCAGGTTCTGGAGCAACAATACTTGTAGGAGTGAAGAATTCATCAAAGAACGGTTGAAACAACGTATCCCATTCAGTCCTAGAAGGTGGTGTAAATGATGATGAAGTAGGGTTGTTTGGGACAAGACTAGAACTAATGTTACTGGGTCCCATTTCATGAAGTGCGGGTTCAGAGCTGCTTTGCTCAGAAGCCATTGCTGTCAGCTCGTCAAAATCAACATTCATAGATTCAAGGATCTTGCGAGAGTTACGGTTGTAGATTCGGTATGCTTTCTTTGCGGGTGCGTATCCAATGAAAATACCAATATCAGCCTTTGGTTGAAGTTTTCCCAAATTGTCACCATCATTATTTGGATAGCAAAGAGAACCAAATACATGAAGATATGATAAATCTGGTACTTTTCCATGGAGAAGCTCATAAGGTGTTTTACCATGGCGTTTACGAATTAGTGACCGGTTTTGGGTGTACACTGTTGTAGATATTGCTTCTGCCCATAAAAACACTGGAGCCTTTGCGTAAATTAACATCGTTCGAGCAGCTTCCATAAGTGTGCGATTTCGCCTTTCAACGACACCGTTTTGTTTTGGAGTGTGAGCAACGGATGTTTCATGAGAAATGCCAACTTCTTCATAATAATCACGCAAAATTTGATTCACAAATTCGGTTCCATAATCTGTACGAATGCGTCGGACAGTAGTGTTGAGACGCACTTGAATCATCTTGAGAAATCCGATGATGAATTTAGGTGCCTCATTTTTTCTTTAAGAAATTGCACCCATGTAAACCGAGAGTAATCATCGACAATGACGAGGATGTACTTTTTACCACTAAGACTTTCAACACGCATTGGCCCACAAAGATCCATATGCAACAGATAAATTTTCTCTTGGTTGGTGTCTTCCGTCTTGGGTTTGTAAGATTTCTTAGTGCTTTTCCCCATTGTACACGCAGAACAAGTTCGTTTTTCGCCAAATGATTAATAGCGTCAAAGTTAAGATGAGATAACCGTCGATGCCATAACCATGACTTAGTCTTCGATGCTTTGGAGAGAAGACATACGGGAGAAGCGGCCATCATGTCTTGTAGAGACAACGTATACAAATTATTCTCTCGAGTACCTTTCAATAAATCAACCCCTTCCAAATTACGAATGAAGCAGGTATGCTCTCGAAAAGCAACTTCTAGGTTTGCATCACAAAATTGTCCCACAGAAAATAAGTTGTGACCAAGACCTTCCACGTAATACACTCTTGAATTTATAACATTCCCAATATGATATTCACCGTAACCCATTATCTTTGCAATATGATCATTTCCAAATCGAACCGTACCAAGAAACTTGCTGAAGAAATTTCTGAGCTGAGAGCGATCTCCGGTCATATGCTTGGAGCAACCAGAGTCCAAATACCAGAGAACAATTTGGACCACCTGTTTTCAACAACAACAGTAGACAATGCATTAGAAACTATTGGTTCCGAAGTGTTAGTAGATACAGATAAAATATTATCATAATTGCTAATAGGTTTGTGACCCTTAGATTTCTTGTGTTTTCTAATGTGAGTTTTAACACTAACAGGTTTTACTGTTCCAACTTTCTTAGGTTTTGGATTATTCGCGGGCACTACAGTGGGAGTAGACCTATTTAAAGGGCACTTGGTTCCTACAGTAGTGTCGGTGTTCCTAGTTAAAGGACACGCTTGTGTTTTGGTAGCCTTGGTACTCCTAGTTAAAGGGCACACTTTCTTCGCTTTAGTGGGAGTGATCCTGTTCAAAGGGCACATATTTCCTACTATAGTGAAAGTTCTACCAGTGGGGCGCCACATCCAACCAACTTGGGTTAACACTTTCCCAGTCAGTTTCCATTCTAATCTATTTTTCCGGGCATACATCTCATTCACATGGTCAATAAGGCAAGAATCATGATGACTAGAAAACATACATTCATTGCAATTCCAACATTTCAAATTAGAATTCACAGTAGGCTTAGAACGCTGCACAACCACAGAGCCTTTAGGTTTAGCTACATGATTCTTTTTATTCAAAACAGACATAACATTCCTAGGATGGGCTTCTACTTTCTTCTTCACTTGACTACTAGATGGGGGCAAGATCCTATCATTCTTCTTGTTTCTTTTAAGCTTAGATCTTTGAGCCTTAGTAGTGGTGCTTACTCCTGTAGAAGGCAACATGGGAATATTAGAAGCTGGTTTTGATTCCGACTTATCTTTAGTGACCAAAGTTTGAGATGGTTTAGTCCTAGGGCCCTTATTAAGTGGTGTGACAGCTATAAGGTTCCTTTTGATTGCACTAGAGGACGATGCTGAGACAGTGGTTGCGTTATCCACAACATTCTTACCTTTTAGAGTACGAAGTGTTTCCTTTAACTCAGCCAAGACCAGATTTTTATCAGAAATTTGTTCCCTCAAATCAGATATTTCCACCGACTTTCGATTCAATTGTTCAATCAACGATTGATGCTGTGTAGTGGTATTAGCACATGCGAGCTAGACTGAATCGAAGAGTCGTGTATTTTTCTGTTGTAAGTTATCAACTTTGGACAAAATCTTGGAAACTCGATTATCTAGATCAAGTTTTAAATTCTCAGCGGCCTCAAGTACGTTCACACAGTTAAGCTCCTTAGATTTCTCTATGTCTATCGGCAAAGATTGGGCAACCTTGTCACTTGGCTGACGCTGTTTTGATTGTATATTCAACCGAAAATTCTTTTCAAAGTTTGCATCATCGATATTAACACCTTCGAATGACGTTTCAAAGATTTCTTGAATAAATTGTTGCTTGCATTCAAGCGAAATACAATGTGTTTGAATCTCATCAAAACGTTTTGAAAGCGAAGAATATGAATCTTGAAGCTTTAAAAATTCAGCGTCAGATTCGTGACAAGTACTATCTACCACATTATCCACAGATTCAACATTATGCACAATAGAATCATTATCAACACTTTTATGCACACAGACAGAAACTATATCATGAGACATCACTTGCTTTAGAAGCTGATCATTTTGGCGTGAAACCCGTTCTATTTCAAGTAAACTGTTTTCATAGGCATCATCCATTTCATTGAAAACACGTCTAACTTCTTCTATTTCCAAAAGAAAATCTTGATCAAGTGTACTAAGACAAGCTTTAACATTCTTTACAAACGTAACAATTTCATCTCGAAACGCAGCTCTAGTGTGCTCAAAATTCCATTCACCTTCCGTTATGGCCGAAGCCGTCGTACGTTCCAAAATGACCTTGTCAAAATCGGCTAAGTGTTGGTGTACCACATTTAAGTTAACGGACGCCTTACTTACCGGTGGAATTAACTTTGTTAAATCCGTTTTGACAAGTGTAGGAGACGTACTAGGAGGGTTTTCGTTTGACAAACTTTAGGGCACAAGAACTGTCAATTCAGCTAATTCCTTTTGTAATCGAATGCGGGTCTTTTTAGACAATTGATCTTTGTTATACTGATCATAATCAATTGTATGGAATTTTGAAAGCATTTTAGAATGAGTTTCATCCGCAAGTGACTGTGTCTCCTCAGAACTACGAACAAAAGGTAATTCTTTCGATTTGCCAATTAGGGTTATATCATAAAGACACGGAATATTTTTCTGAGCTTGTTTTGCATAACCGGGATTAGGTGGTAAATCTTGAAGACGTTTAAGTTCGAGTTCTTTAAATGATTTAGTTAAAAGATGAACCTTTTCTGTGGAAGCGTATTGTTTTAAAAGTTGTTGTTCCTTGAATTTAAGAAGTTTGGTAGCATTAATTTCTGATTCAACCTTTTTAGACTCGAGAGTTTCGAAATCCATTTTAAGTTTCTGAAAATCATTGACAACCGACTCTTTTGCTTTTAATTCATTGGAAATATTAGCTTTTAATGATTCTATTTCTTTCAAGTGTTCAATCTTTTCAAAACGAAATTGGTCAAATTCAGAACATGTTATTTCTTCTGCTTGAGGGACCATTTCAAAAGTTTTGACCTTTTCTTTATGCAACGCAAGCTCAACAGTTAGGGTGGAATTGGTATCTACGGACTGTCTGAGGGCCATATGCATTTGATCAGTAATATGTTTAGGCACCATGACCAAATCATGTTGAGCATAAGATTCCATACCCGTCATAGCATTTGGTTGAGGTTCACTCAAATGTGTAGGATTGGGTACCAGATCATTTGAGTTACTAGTTCCCGAATGCTGTTCGAGGTTGTCATTTTCATGCCCAACTTGATGTTGGTTATCATCAATATTATTAGATGTGGTTGGTACCTCACTGACAACATCAGAGCCGTAGTGAGAGAGATTAGCAAAGAGAGCAGCTTGGGCAGAGTGAATGTCATCACAATCCGAATCATAGGCATCAAGATCATCTGCTTGATAAGCTGCATTAGAGGTAGAAACGACTGCAATGCCTTTAGTATCTGCTGCCCCTGGGTCTGCAAGAAATGCTAACTCCTCTGAATCCAAAATCTTCCCCTTAGACTGAGCATCAACCAAATACATCTTCTCACGAAACCATGCATCATCCCTTCTCCTTTTCGGCTGAGTGCATTCCCTAGCCATATGACCTTGTCCTCGGCAATTATAGCAGGTCACAACCTTTTTAGGACCAATAGGACTTCCATTTTCACTAGCTTGAGAATTCACAGCTTGATTGTTCCCAGTCCTTGTAGGAGGTCCATATGAATTTTGCCTTCCCTGAATAGGTTTCACCGTCACTTGACCATCTTGAACAGTGGCTTGTTGTCGAGGATTTGAAGAGGTGTGGAGCTGATTGTTTGTTGGTGGAAATCCTCTAGTTGCAACAAGTTTTGACAAGTAGGCGGTGAGATGGTTTAGTACATCAGCTGGCGTATCATTTGGAGTAAAGACCGGTGCTTGGATTGGTGGAAGTTCATTAGAGTAGAAAGCTTGTGCTGGTTGTGCTTCAATAGGAAAGTATCCTTGCTGAGGGGTATAGCCCATTGGAGAAGTGTTGGCTTGTGATGGTGATGTCTGATATGGTGGTTGCGGTGAAAAAGATTGTTGATGATCACTTTGTTGAAATGCTTGCTGTGGCATCATTAGTGGTGAATAAGATGGTTGCTGATAGTTGTGTGGTGGTGGATGCTGCAAGTATGATGGTTGCTAATAAGTATAAGCCATGTTTTGTTGAGAAGCATACATTTCAAGTGGATCATGAACTTGAGGTGTAGACAACCGAGCCTCGATCACATGGCATTCGTGTTGTTGAAAAAAAGGCTTGAAGTTGATCCACATTGGTGTTATGCAAGTCCTTAGCCAATTTAACATCCGTCACGTATTTTTCCATTCTGGAGGAAGAGTGTTCAAATACTTGGTGTTCAATTGAAAGGTAGGAATTGCCATGCCATAGATATTAAGCTCATTCAACAATAGGGTAAATCTCAGATAGTAATCATTGAGAGTCTCCCCTTGCACATAGGCAAACTTATCAAAAGTATCATAAAGCTTATGCTGACGAGTTTGTAGACATCTGGAGGAAGGGCTTGGAGAATGATGTTTGTAGCATACTTATCACATTTATCTTGAATCTTCATATCTCCAGTCAATTCACCCGTTGTGCGAGGACGAGTAAGTGTACCTTCCGTCACTGTACCATAATCTAATGGTCCATTTAGCACCGATGCCCAAATAAGATGTCCGTTCTCCTTGTTCAACATGTAAAGTTCCATTCGGGAAGTCCAATCCTCGTACATAGACTTCTCCAACATTGGTGGACGATTATCCGTACCCAAGAGGATGGACTTATCCGTAAGAGATGTGTACTCCATTTCGATAAGTTAAGATTTACAAACTTGATCGGTCAATGAAAGAAAGTAAATGTGTTTGTTGTAGTGTGTTAAAACCGAGAAATAATGTTAAAATCCCCTAAATTATGTCCTCGATAAACCAAAAATTCCAAGATGAAATTGCACTCGGATCGTACTAGTGATCGTACCCAACGATCGTACTCAGACCGTACTGGTGATCGCACTCACTATGATCGTATTCAGATCGCACTAGTGATCGTACTCCTTGATCGTACCCAACGATCATACCCTGATCGCACTCCCTTATCGCAACAAGTGATCGCAGTGAGTGATCGTACTATGGATCGCAACGAGTGATCGTACTATGGATCGCAACGTGTGATCGTACTATGGATCGCAACGAGTGATCGTACTCTACAATCGTGGTGATGGATCGTACTCTGAGCTAAGTGAGCTATCGCACTGAGCACTCTTACCTTGATCGTAGTATGGATCGTACTAGGTAATCAGATTGATGGATCGTAGCGAGGATCTAAGTTATGATCGCAGTTAGATCGTAACAATTGATCGTGACTATGGATCGCAAGTAGAAACCCCCAGGGTTTATGCAAACACAAAGTCAGATCGTACTGAGGATACAACTTATCACTTTTCTCGGACAAGACAGTAACACAATCAATTCAAGATTCAAAGCCAAAATATAAATCAAACAACCAAAATTTTATGTTTTTAACCCAAATAACAATACCAAATCACTATAACAAGTAACAAGATGAAGTATATCAAGATTAATCCATAAAAACACAAAAAAAAATTGGTTCGTGTGAAAATGGATCAAAAATGGCGAGAGAATCAAGAACACAAACACAAGAACTAAACAATCATCCCATGGCTCTTGATACCATTTGTAGGATATGTAAATCTATGCTTATGTTTTAGAGAGAGAAAGAGATAGAAAGATGGTGGATTTCACACTTCTAGAGAGAGAAAGTTTAAGAGAACTATGTGTTATTCAAATGAAATCACCACCCTCTCCATCAATGGAGAGGGTTTATATACCAAGCCCATAACATGGGCTTGGGCTTACATTTGGGCCGGCCATACAAGCATGGATCAGGCTTTTCCTTGTTTAGTTAATTAAAAGATATCTAGACTACGAGCTAAAACTTAATATATTGTCGGAGTGACCGAATCTTCCTAAATACGTAAAAACGTATTTCCAACACAAGACAAGTATTTAAATTGACAATGAATTAAATTGACATGAAATTAAGGTGGAAAGACTAATGTGTCAAATTAGCTAACAACTCCTAATGACACATTAGGAGTCTATTTATAGTGATTAGGAAAACTAAGCATGTGTTGGTTCATTCTTCTTTCTTTCTCGACTTCTCGTCTTCTAATTTCTTCGACTTTTTTCGACTTTGTCTCTGGATTTAATAAACTCGTCTTGTAATTTCTTCATTAATTTAGACTTGAGTTCTTCGGCTTTTATTAAACTTCCGTCTTTAGACTTTTTCTTCGATAAATCTTCAGAATTGGCCTTAGACTTCCGTTCTTTTGGCACCCTTGATCTTTCGACTTCGTCTTTTGTCTTTTTTTTTTCTTTGATAAAAGCCCGTGAAAGCTCGTGTTTTCCTCCCTTTTCACATTTTGATCCTAAATCACAACAAAAACACAAACCACGCATAATTCCGACATTTACGACATAAAATACACGTTTTGGCTTGGTTATTATTGTAGTTAAGTGGTAAAAGGATGGGTGTTTACACACCTATCAGTTGTAATACTATCACTGTTAGTGTATTATTACCATCGTTTGTTATAAGTTACCACTGTTAGCTTTAGACTTACCACTGTTAACTTTAAAGTTCCCACTGGTAGCTTTAAAGTTGCCAATGGTAGTTATAAGTTACCACCATAGCTTAAATATTGACTACTGTTTCCACTGTTTTCATATTATAGACACTGTTTTACTTAAGTAACTACTGTTAGCTTTTATTAGCCACTGTTGGTACACAAGGACTATTATAATAGTTTTTAGAATAAAATTATTATATTTTTACTAACGGGGAAACATGTTTTAAATCAGGATTAATTAATAATAAATTATTATTAATTATTTTTGGAAACTTATAAACTGCTAAATAAAGTTAATAATTTATTTACAAAGACTACAATATCATATAAGTTTTATAAACATCGAGGGGTACGTGGAAACAGTAAACGGGCAACATACACACCTAACAACCATCATAGCAATATATATAATCAGTAAATATATTGTGATATATTGATAACAAGAATAAACATACAACCAATTAAACTACATGCATTTATTATTTATGCATATACTGAGACTTGCTCAATTACTTAGGTATTCGATGTACTGTGTGCTTTGTGATTTGTATACTTGATCATCCTTGAGTTGTATTATGCAGGTGAGTTCATAGCCTCGCATTTTAAATCCTTTTATGATTTTCTAACCCGCGAGGGGGAGACATGCTATTAAATAACTGTAACTTATTTGTCAATATAACTATAATTTATTTTATAGAACGTAAATTGAACTGTAACCTGTTTTGACAATATGATTGGTAATTCTTTTATAGAACGCAAATTGAACTGTTATCTTTAATTACATTTGCCTATTGTAGAAACTGTTAAATTATGAGAAATTGCCCGAATGTTATAAATAGATCTATTTGGGATTGACCATCCCCATCTGGGTGAGTCATGCTCACTGTGCCTTGGTCGGGACAACAGATGTATACCATGTTGGAACCGGTTTGGGTGTCTTTTTGTAGGACACTACGTTTTCATTTGTTGAAGACTATGTAAGGTTAAGCTTCAGTTTTGGAAATAGGAAGAAATGTAATTATTTTGTAGTATATAGCTTTGTGCAATGATACTATCTGTAAGGTTTGCATTCCTAAACTTAATTTTATATTGTTTAGCACGTTAATGAATGGAATAATTTGACACTTTGAACTTGATTTTATAGTCAAATATTGAACAGCACTAGGTAAGACATTTAAGGTTCTAAACTATGATTTTACACAAAAGTCTATGAATTCACCAACTTTATGTTGACTGTTTTAAGCATGTTTTTCTCATGTAATTAAGCAAGATTAGCAAGACTATTTGAGCATGGACTGAGCATCATTTAGAAGCATAAAAATGACGGGAGATTTATCTTTTACTGGGGTATTTATAACAGATGATATTTAAGGATTTAAACGATTGTACCAAGATAATGTTTATATCAATTGTATTTCAAAAATCATATAATTACGATCTTTACTTTGTAAGCTATTTGCTCATCGATCCACCACTGTGATACCCGCTTTATGGGGGTGTTACAAGTACACACGTGTAACTTGGATCTACACAACACAAATACAAGCATACACATATGCAAAGGATTTACACAACTCTAATCCAAGTATTCACAAATAGTTTGGATGAACACAACTAGTCCAAGTATTCACAAATACGTTGGATCTACACAAGACACAAATAAACAAATGATGAACATGACTAGATCTTTACGAGAGGATGATCTTCATCAAGGCTTCATATTTAATCACATCACAAGTGTGTGAGTGATTTTCTCTTTGGAAAAGGTAAAGAAGGAGATCAAGAGGATAATCGTAAGTAAACATAATTAACACATTGAGTGATCATTTACAAATGATTAGGATTAGAAAGGAGAAAGAAGGCTGAAAGAGATGTCCAAAAAGGGTTATTGAAAATGCAGATTTGATCCACTTTTTATAGAAGACAGATCCCAACGGCTAGCTAGGGGCGGTTCCTTAGCTACCTAGGCGGTTCCATATCGATAGTGAACCACGTAGGCACTTAAGAAACCGCGGAGTGTAGACTCCGCTCCTTTTTGTCTTTTAGTGAATTTGAAATATCTGAGGCTGTTTAAACCTTCAAAGGATATTCTTATGGCATTTGGAATATGCCATATTCAAATTTACATTTTCATTTTAATAAAAAAATTTCTTAAAAATAAAGTTTATTAAAAATCTTTTGTTACATTTAACAAAAGTGAGTTTTAAGGCTAATCGCTTTTATGATCACTAAGCATGATTAAGATATGTTAGTGTAATGATTATTACCTTGATGATAGTGTTTGTTAGATAATTTGTTTTATGATTGTGTTTGACAATAAATGTCTTTGTAATTTGTCGTGATCAAAACTAAGAAAGATTAATTAGCACTAACAATGTTTTTAGGCATTGCTTTGCATTAACAATCTCCCCCTTTTTGATTACGACAAACTATAAACTCATTTACGTAAAATACAAGATTATTCTAATTATTAACGAGTTTATCACTATCATTTCTCCCCCTTTGTCGAAGCAAAAAGGTTAGCACAAGTCTTTGAAGAAGAAAACTAGACTTTTCTAGTAGCTCCCCCTTGCTTTGGGGTACCAAGTGAATGAGCTAAGGTGACATGCTACACAAAGGTTAGAAGAAAGAAAAGAAACACCAATGTATATATGTGAAGTACCTACTAACTAACTTGAGAGGGAGAAGGAAAAGAAATCTAAAATTAGAAGTAAGTATTTGCTAAGTATGTATAAAGAGTGTGTGTTGACAACATCAAAGTTCAATTGGTGGAATAAAGGAAGAAAAGAAACATCCAAACCAATAAAAAATGATTAAAATGTCAAGGGGTTAGAATTTATAATTTATGGAATCACCCATAATTAATTTTAAGTTTTAACCATGATCAACTCTTTAACAAATGTGTGAAAAAGAATTAGCGGGAAAGATAACAAACATAACATTCATATTACACAAATATGAAAGAACATACAAGAGAAATATTCATACACACAATATGAATATTTAAAGCAAAAAATACAGAAAATAAACCATATAGCATAAACTACTCTAATAGTGATAATCTTCCAAGATTGCTTAAGTTTTATTGACTCAAATAACTAAAGTACAAAATGTGCCTTAGTTGGAAAAGAAAGACGACGAAGCATCATTCGAAGTTTTGTTCACGGGAACTAAAACTTTAAGAGGAGGTCGAGTGAGGAGGAATTTAAGGAAATTTAGCTTGTCATAAATATGAGCAAGTTCAATTTGTTGAAACCGGCAACAAGCACACGAGGAACCATGATACAAGACAAAGTCGTTAGATGGGGGAGGTCCATCAAAATGAGAGTTTGGTGGAGAGGGAGATAATGGATAAGAGATGTTTTCACAATGCCTAGTGAGATTAGGGAAAGAAGATAGGTCATTGAGTTGTGGAGAGTTGAAAGGCTTAGGTGATGGTGGAAGAATTTCCTTTTCTCCGGTAATTGGATTTATAGAGTAAGTCTCGTTCTAATATTTAATCGGAGAGAAAGAAGAATTCTTGGAGGATTTGGGAGAAGAGGAATCATGAGGATTCTTGTTCTTCTTGATCCAAACGGGTCGAACCGAGATTTTTGGTTTCTTTGAAAGCTTAGAAGAAGAAACTTTAGGTTGAGAATATTGTGACAAAGATATGTCAAGGTTAGGAATGGAAGAGTTAGGCATTGGGAGAGATGAAGAGAAGAACTCCCAAAAGAGAAGAATTTAAAGAAAGTAGACAAGGAAAAGATTTGAAATGAAAACAAAAGGTTTTAGGGAATGTTTAGCCAAATTGGGTAAACAAAGAATCTTAACCAAGACAGTGGTCAAAGAAGAAAGACCAAAAGTAAGCCAAAAGTGGCTTTGCAGCCCGTGGTTCCTTAAAGGAACCCGCGGTTCCATATCGATACGGAGCCGCCTACTAGCTAAAGAGCCACGTATAGTGTATGTTAAACCATGATTTTCAAAAGTTTTGAAGAAAAATAAGACTTTTTCAAAATTTTGCAAATATTTTTTTACCTCTTTTAGCACTAGAGTATGCTAGGGTTTGCATAAAAGCGACAATTCACAAAGAATGCCTTGACAAAGGGTGACAAAATATTTAGATAACATTTTGATCCAATTTTAAGTCAAGTTTTTAGAGGTTGTGATAGATTTAGGTTCAATTTTAAATAAACCGAAGTTGATTAATGTGACCACATAGGTTAAAACACATAAAACTAAATCCATAGATCATCTTCATGAAAACTCATGATGGAAAGGAAATATAAGAAAGGAAATAACAACTAACTAATACAAAGTTAGCTTAAACTAGGTCTTAATAGCATAGTCTTCTTTGGCTTGACCTTCTTTAAAGACCTTTGATTTTGGAAATCATCATTCATTTCCTAGGAGGAAGAGGATTAGAAAATAGGTTCAACAAGAAGCTTTGCAACTTGATGTGAGCCCCAATCATCTCCAACCTAAGGATATCAATGAGGTGGAAGTTGTTCAAGCAACAAGGACAATTGGTTCCATTGTGCATGAAAAAGTCAAACAAGTGTGGATCACCCAAGAACCGGGAAATGGGAATACCCAAGAGTGGAGTGTTAGAGGTAGGAGGAGGTGGAGAAGGTATGGTATTCAAGGGTGATTGTTGGAAATACGTTTTTACGTATTTAGGAAGATTCGGTCACTCCGACAATATATTAAGTAGTAGCTCGTAGTCTAGATATCTTTATTAAACAAACAAAGTCAAGCCTAGCCTACAACATGTATAGGCCGACCCAACATTGTAAGCCCAAGCCCATCACAAGGCTCGGGTATATAAACCCTCTCCTTAGATGGAGAGGGTGTGTGTTCCTCATTTTTATACATAGTGAAAAAGTGTTTTTCTTTCACTTTCTCTCTCTAAGTGTGTGTGTTCTCACCATCTCTCTATCTCTTTCTCTCACTAAAACATAAGCAAGATTTACATATCCTACAAATGGTATCAGAGAGCCATGGGATGATTGTATTGTTCATGTGTTTGTGTTCTTGATTCATACGCCTATTTTGATCCATTTTTACACGAACCAATTTTTTTTTGTGTTTTTGATGGTTTTTTGTTGATACAAATCTTCTACATAGTTGTGGTAGGGATTTGGTATAGTTACTTTGGCTAAAAACACAAAAATTTTGGGTGTTTTGATCATCTTTTGGCTTAAAATCATGAATTGGTTGAGTTTTGTCCGAGAAAAGTGGGAATTATTCCGATCAGGTCATCGAAAAAGGGTTTATAGGACATTCCGATCAGTGTAATCGGAATAGGGTTTAGGGATTCCGATTTTGGGTACATTCCGATCAGGTATTTCGATTAGGTATTCCGATTAGGTATTCCGATTAGGTATTCCGGTTAGGTATTCAGATTTGGTATTCCGATCAAGGTATTCCGATTTGGTTTATTCCGATTAGGTACATTCCGATTTGGTATTCAGATTTGGCATTCCGATCAAGGTATTCCGATTTGGTTTATTCCGATTAGGTACATTCCGATTAGGTATTCCAATTTGGTATCCGATCAAGGTATTCCGATAAGACATTCCGATTAGGTATTCCAATTTGGTATTCCGATCAAGGTATTCCGATAAGACATTCCGATCAGCATTCAGATCACTATTCCGATAATCACAAATTTTTCCATAAAAAATTGTGTAATTTTGACTTGGAATTTTTTGGTTTATTGAGAACATATTTTAGGGGATTTTAACATTGTTTCTCGACTTCAACTCACAACAGCAAACACATTTACTTTCTTTCATTGATCGATCAACGCTTGTAAATCTTAACTTATTGAAATGGAGTACACATCTCTTACGGATAAGTCCATCCTCTCGGGTACGGATAATCGTCCACCAATGTTGGTGAAGACTATGTATGAGGAATGGGCTTCCCGAATGGAACTTTATATGTTGAACAAGGAGAATGGACATCTCATTTGGGCATCGGTGTTCAATGGACCATTAGATTATGGTACAGTGACGGAAGGTACAACTACTCGTCCTCGTACAACGGGTGAATTGACTGGAGATATGAAGATTCAAGACAAATGTGATAAGTATGCTACAAACATCATTCTCCAAGCCCTTCCTCCAGATGTCTACAAACTCGTCAGCAAACATAAAGTTGCCAAAGAGTTATGGGATATAATTCGTGTTCTCATGCAAGGCACCTCGTTAACTAAACAAGAACGAGAGTGTAAGCTTTATGATACTTTTGATAAGTTTGCCTATGTGCCAGGGGAGACTCTCAATGATTACTATCTGAGATTTACCCTATTGTTGAATGAGCTCAATATCTATGGCATGAAAATTCCTACCTTTCAATTGAACACCAAGTATTTGAACACTCTTCCTTCAGAATTGAAAAAATACGTGACGGATGTTAAATTGGCTAAGGACTTGCATAACACCAATGTGGATCAACTTCAAGCTTTTCTTCAACAACACGAATGCCATGTGATCGAGGCTCGATTGTCTACACCTCAAGTTTATGATCCACTTGCAATATATGCTTCTCAACAAAACATGGCTTATACTTATCAACAACCATCATACTTGCAGCAACCACCACCACACACCTATCAGCAACCATCTTATCAACCACCAATGATGCCACAACAAGCATTTCAACAAGGTGTTCATCAACAATCTTTTCCGCAGCAACCACCATATCAGACATCACCATCACAAGCCAACACTTCTCCAATGGGCTATACTCCTCAGCAAGGATATTTTCCAATAGAAGCACAACCAGCACAAGCTTTCTACTCTAATGAACTTCCACCAATCCAAGCACCGGTCTTTACTCCAAATGATACGCCAGCTGATGTTCTAAACCATCTCACAGCCTACTTGTCAAAACTTGTTGCAACTTGAGGATTTCCACCAACAAACAATCAGCTCCGCACCTCATCAAATCCTCGACAACAAGCCACTGTTCAAGATGGTCAAGTGATGGTGCAACCTATTCAGGGAAGGCAAAATTCATATGGACCTCCTACAAGGACTGGGAACAATCAAGCTGTGAATTCTCAAGCTAGTGGAAATGGGAGTCCTATTGGTCCTAAGAAGGTTGTGACCTGCTACAATTGCCGAGGACAAGGTCATATGGCTAGGGAATTCACTCAGTCGAAAAGGAGGAGGGATGATGCATGGTTTCGTGAGAAGATGTATTTGGTTGATGCTCAGTCTAAGGGGAAGATTTTGGATTCAGAGGAGTTAGCATTTCTTGCAGACCCAGGGGCAGCAGATACTGAAGGCATTGTAGTCGTTTCTACTTCTAATGCAGCTTATCAAGCAGATGATCTTGACGCATATGATTCGGATTGTGATGACATTCACTCTGCCCAAGCTGCTCTCGTTGCTAATCTCTCTCACTACGGTTCTGATGTCGTCAGTGAGGTACCAACCACATCTAATAATATTGATGATAACCAACATCAAGTTTGGCATGAAAAGGACAACCTCGAACAGCATTCGGGAACTAGTAACTCAAATGATGTGGTACCCAATACTACACATTTGAGTGAACCTCAACCAAATGCTACGACAGGTATGGAATCTTATGCTCAACATGATTTGGTCATGGTGCCTAAACATATTATTGATCAAATGCATATGGCTCTCAGACAATCCGTAGATACGAATTCCACCCTAACTGCTGAGCTTGCGTTGCATAAAGAAAAGGTCAAAGCTTTTGAAATGGTCCCTCAAGAAGAGAAAATAACATGTTCTGAATTTGACCAATTTCGTTTTGAAAAGATTGAACACTTGAAAGAAATAGAATCATTAAAAGCTAATCTTTCCAATGAATTAAAAGCAAAAGAGTCGGTTGTCAATGATTTTTAGAAACTTAAAATGGATTTCGAAACTCTCGAGTCTAAAAAGGTTGAATCGGAAATTAATGCTACCAAACTTCTTAAATTTAAAGAACAACAGCTTTTAAAACAATACGCTTCCATAGAAAAGGTTCATCTTTTAACTAAATCATTTAAAGAACTCGAACTTAAGCGTCTTCAAGATTTACCACCTAATCCAGGTTATACAAAACAAGCTCAGGAACATATTCCCGGTCTTTATGATATGACCATAATTGGCAAATCGAAAGAAGCACTTTTTGTTCGTAGTACTGAGGAGACACAGTCACTTGCGGATGAAACTCATTCTAAAATGATTTCAAAATTCCATACAATTGATTATGATCAACATAACAAAGATCGATTTTCGAAAAAAACACGCATTCGCTTACAAAAGGAATTAGCTGAATTGAAAGTTCTTGTGCCCCAAAGTTTGTCAAATGAAAACCTTCCTAGTACGTCTCCTACACTTGTTAAAACGGATTTAACGAAGTTAATTCCACCGGTAAGTAAGGCGTCCGTTAACTTAAATGCGGTACACCAACACTTAGCTGATTTTGACAAGGTCATTTTGGAACGTACGACGGCTTCGGCCATAACGGAAGGTGAATGGAACTTTGAGCACACTAGAGCTGCGTTCCGAAACGAAATTGTTCCGTTTGTAGACAATGTTAAAGCTTGTCTTAGTAATCTTGATCAAGACTTGCTTTTCGAAATAGAAGAAGTTAGACGTGTTTTCAATAAAATGGAAGATGCTTATGAAAACAGTTTACTTGAAATAGAACGGGTTTCACGCCAAAATGATCAGCTTCTGAAGCAAGTGATGTCTCATGATATAGTTTCTGTCTGTGTGAATAAAAGTGTTGATGATGATTCTATTGTGCATAATGTTGAATCTGTGGATACTGTGGTAGATAGTACTTGTCACGAATATGATGCTGAATTTTTAAAGCTTCAAGATTCATATTCTTCGCTTTCAAAACGTTTTGATGAGATTAAAACACATTGTATTTCGCTTGAATGCAAGAAAAAATTTATTCAAGAAATCTTTGAAACGTCATTCGAAGGTGTTAATATCGATGACGCAAACTTTGAAAAGAATTTTCGATTGAATTTACAATCAAAACACCGTCAGCCAAGTGACAAGGTTCCTCAATCTTTGCCGATAGACATAGAGAAATCTAAGGAGCTTAACTGTGTGAACGTACTTGAGGCCGTTGAGAATTTAAAACTTGATCTAGATAATCGAGTTTCCAAGATTTTGTCCAAAGTTGATAACTTAAAACAGAAAAATACACGACTCTTCGATTCAGTAAAGCCCGCATGTGCTGATAGCACTACACAGAATCAATCGTTGATTGAACAATTGAATCGAAAGTCGGTGGAAATATCTGATTTGAGGGAACAAACTTATGATAAAAATCTGGTCTTGGATGAGTTAAAGGAAACACTTCGCACTTTAAAAGGTAAGAATGTTGTGGATAACGCAGCCACTGTCTCAGCATCGTTCTCTAGTGCAATCAAAAGGAACCTTATAGCCGTCACACCACTTAACAAGGGCCCTAGGACTAAACCATCTCAAACTTTGGTCACTAAAGATAAGGCTGAATCAAAACCAGCTTCTAATATTCCTGTGTTGCCTTCTACAAGAGTAAGCACCACTACTAAGGCTCAAAGATCTAAGCTTAAGAGAAACAAGAAGAATGATAGGATCTTGCCCCCATCTAGTAGTCAAGTAAAGAAGAAAGTAGAAGCCCATCCTAGGAATGTTATTTCTGTTTTGAATAAAAAGAATCATGTAGCTAAACCTAAAGGCTCTGCGGTTGTGCAGCGTTCTAAGCCTTGTGTGAATTCTAATTTGAAATGTTGGAATTGCAATGAATGTATGTTTTCTAGTCGTCATGATTCTTGCCTTATTGACCATGTGAATGAGATGTATGCCCGGAAAAATGGATTAGAATGGAAACCGACTGGGAAAGTGTTAACCCAAGTTGGTTGGATGTGGCGCCCCACTGGTAGAACTTTCACTATAGTAGGAAATACGTGCCCTTTAACTAGGATCACTCCCACTACAGCGAAGAAAGCGTGTCCTTTAACTAGGAGTACCAAGGCTACAAAAACACAAGCGTGTCCTTTAACTAGGAACACCGACACTACTGTAGGAACCAAGTGCCCATTAAATAGGTCTACTCCCACTGTTGTGCCCGCGAATAATCCAAAACCTAAGAAAGTTGGAACAGTAAAACCTGTTAGTGCTAAAACTCACATTAGAAAATGCAGGAAATCTAAGGGTCACACAAATGTTAGCAATTCTGATAATCTTATATCTGTATCTGCTAACACTCCGGAACCAATAGTTTCCAATGCATTGTCTACTGTTGTTGTTGAAAACAGGTGGTCCAAATTGTTCTCTGGTATTTGGACTCTGGTTGCTCCAAGCATATGACCGGAAATCGCTCTCAGCTCAGAAATTTCGTCAGCAAGTTTCTTGGTACGGTTTGATTTAGAAATGATCATATTGCAAAGATAATGGGTTACGGTGACTATCATATTGGGAATGTTATAATTTCAAGAGTGTATTATGTGGAAGGTCTCGGTCACAACTTATTTTCTGTGGGATAATTTTGTGATGCAAACCTAGAAGTTGCTTTTCGAGAGCATACCTGCTTCATTCGTAATTTGGAAGGGGTTGATTTATTGAAAGGTACTCGGGGGAATAATTTGTATACTTTGTCTCTACAAGACATGATGGCCGCTTCTCCCGTATGTCTTCTCTCCAAAGCATCGAAGACTAAGTCATGGTTATGGCATCGACGGTTATGTCATCTTAACTTTGACGCTATTAATCATTTGGCGAAAAACAAACTTGTTCGTGGTCTTCCTAAACTTTCATTCACAAGGATCATTTGTGTTCCGCGTGTACAATGGGGAAAAGCACTAAGAAATCTTACAAACCCAAGACGGAAGACACCAACCAAGAGAAACTTTATCTGTTGCATATGGATCTTTGTGGGCCAATGCGTGTTGAAAGTCTTAGTGGCAAAAAGTACATCCTCGTTATTGTGGATGATTACTCTCGGTTTACATGGGTGAAAATTCTTAAAGCCAAAAATGAGGCACCTAAATTCATCATCGGATTTCTCAAGATGATTCAAGTGCGTCTCAACACTACTGTTCGACGCATTCGTACAGATAATGGAACCGAATTTGTGAATCAAATCTTGCGTGATTATTATGAAGAAGTTGGCATATCTCATGAAACATCCGTTGCACGCACTCCACAACAAAACGGTGTCGTTGAAAGGCAAAATCGCACACTTATGGAAGATGCTCGAACGATGTTAATTTACGCAAAGGCTCCATTGTTTTTATGGGCAGAAGCAGTATCTACAGCAGTGTACACCTAAAACCGGTCACTAATTCGTAAACGCCATGGTAAAACACCGTATGAGCTTCTCCATGGAAAAGTACCAGATTTATCATATCTTCATGTATTTGGTTCTCTTTGTTATCCAAATAATGATGGTGACAATTTGGGAAAACTTCAACCAAAGGCTGATATTGGTATTTTCATTGGTTACGCACCCGCAAAGAAGGCATACCGAATCTACAACCGTAACTCTCGCAAGATCCTCGAAACTATGAATGTTGATTTTGATGAGCTGACAGCAATGGCTTCTGAGCAAAGCAGCTCTGAACCCGCACTTCATGAAATGGGACCCAGTAACATTAGCTATGGTCTTCTCCCAAACAACCCTACTTCATCATTTATACCACCTACTAGGACTGAATGGGATACGTTGTTTCAACCGTACTTTGATGAATTCTTTACTCCTCCAACTATTGTTGCTCCAGAACCTGAGGTAATAGCTCCGGTAACCGCAGTTGTCGCTCCAGCAACCGAAGCACAATCAGACGAATCTGCACCTACAATTGGTCAAGATATACCATCAACAAGTAATTCTCAACCAACAACCGAATCAACTACCCATGTCATGCCTATTGATGATGAAGAGGATGATGATGATCACGATTTGGAATTCGCTCAAATGCAAGAACTTCCATTCTTTGGTGCACCTATTCCCGACCCTAATCAAGCCGGGTCGTCCGCCTCAGAGGAAGCTCCTTCTACAGTTTACTCCAATCCACGGATTCGTGAACATGACAGCAAGTGGACAAAGGATCATCCTATAGATTCTATTATTGGTGACCCTAATCGTCCGGTATCCACACGAAGTCAGTTACAAGAAAGTGCAATGTTTTGTCACTTTGATGCTTTTCTCACTAAATTTGAACCTAAGACATGGCAACAAGCTTTTACTCAATCATGTTGGATAGAAGCTATGCAAGAAGAACTTAATGAATTTATACGTCTTGAAGTATGGGAACTTGTCCCATGCCCGGATCAAGTGCAGTTACTCACTTTGAAATGGGTTTACAAGGTGAAACTCGATGAGTTAGGCGGAATATTGAAGAACAAAGCTCGACTAGTAGCTCGTGGATACAAGCAATTATTGGGCATCGACTTTATGGAATCCTTTGCACCTGTTGCCCGTTTGGAAGCTATTCGACTATTCCTCGCTTATGCAGCTCATATGAATATGATCGTCTATCAGATGGATGTGAAGACAGCATTTCTTAATGGTGAACTCAAGGAAGAGGTCTATGTTCAACAACCGGATGGTTTTGTGAATCCTAATTATCCTAATCATGTGTACAAGCTTAAGAAGGCTCTCTATGGGTTGAAGCAAGCTCCTTACGCATGGTATGATCTTTTGTCACAATTCCTCATTACGCAAGGTTTCGCTAAAGGCAAGGTGGATCCCACGCTGTTCATTCAGAAACGAGGTAAAGATATGATTATGGTACAAATATATGTTGATGATATTATATTTGCAGCCTCGACCCAAACCTTATCGGATGAGTTTGGAACACTCATGTCTTCCAAGTTTAAGATGTCAATGATGGGCAAGGTATCATTCTTCTTAGGTCTTCAGATGTCTCAGAGTCCCAGAGGCATCTTTATCAATCAATCCAAGTATGCCCTTGAATCGCTTAAGAAATATAAGATGGAATCTTGCGACCCCGTGGATACTCCAATGGTGGAACGAACTAAGCTGGATGCAGATCCACATGGAGTTGCTGTTGATCCGACACTTTATCGTGGAATGATCAGTACTCTTCTGTATATCACAGCTAGTCGACCTGATCTTCAATTTGCTATATGTATGTGTGCTCGGTATCAAACTAGGCCTACTGAGTTACACTTAGCTACTGTTAAACGGATCTTTCGATATCTTAAAGGAACCATTAATCAGGGACTTTGGTATTCGAAGGACTCTTCTATTGCACTAATGGCATATGCAGATGCGGATCACGCGGGTTGTCAAGATACAAGGCGTAGCACGAGTGGAACTTTGCAACTCCTAGGAGATCGACTAATCAGTTGGGCATCGAAAAGGCAGAAAAGCGCTGCAATTTCAAGTACGGAAGCAGAATACATAGCTATGTCCGGTTGCTGTGCTCAAATTCTTTGGATGAGATCGCAATTAATCGACTATGGTCTAGGTTTCAATAAGATTCCGATGTACTGTGACAACAAGAGTGCAATTGCCTTATGCTGCAACAACGTTCAATTCGCCCGGTCAAAGCATATTGACATTCGCTACCACTTCATCAAGGAGCAAGTGGAAAATGGAGTAATAGAGCTTTACTTTGTCCGATCTGAGTATCAATTGGCGGATATTTTCACGAAGTCTTTAGATCGCGCTCGAATTGAATTTTTGGCCGACAAGCTAGGAATGAGAACCTTCTCGCCTGAGACTCTAAAGGAACTAGCAGATGAAGCGAAAGAATAGTCTTGGTAAAACTATTCTCCGTATCCTTGGTGATCATCTGTATATATTGTTTATATTTTTATCCATAAAAGCAAAATACAAAAATATAAAACCATATAAAAACCATAAAAATTAAAAAATCTAGAAAAATCCAAAAATATTTTTACTTTATTTTTTAAAGGCATGTCTTTTGGTACGATAATATTTACGGCCTTAGAAATGTTGATTAATATCGAAACGGCGCCATAAATAGAGTTTGTACAAAAGTTGTAAATATTTCATAAAACATGCCCTTATGGCTTGTAGTTATTTCTGACTGCAACCCGGTTTTCACATTAAAGTCAGGTATTTCTTATGAAAGCTTTGGCTAACAACGGGAATTAATTTTCTCGTGCAAGGTTTACTTTAAAACCTTGTAAGGGATCAAGTTTACTTTATAACTTGGTCTAACACAACTCTATGTACGTTTCAGTGCATTTATTTGTTAAAACAAGAGAAGTCTTGTTTTTATGAAGCTATCATCTCTACAACCAAAGCAATCTACAATTGGTATCTACATACTCGACGATGCGACTACTCAACCGACGACTACAACTCTTTCAATAGAACACGGGACAACAATTGAGGGGGAGCAATTGTCAAGCATTCAGAATCTTTGATGCCGAACGTGCCAAGTTCACACGTTGGTGTCAAGACAACAATACCAATCGTACATGTGGTATCAAGAGATGACTTCAGACGTGACGAGGCGACCAACATATGCTGACAAGAACCATTTGATCTTATCATATGATGTTCTCATCTATCAGGTCCAACCTTGTCAATTCTTTTTTAATATGGTGAATATGTGATCATTGATGAGACTGCTTTCATACATAGTCTCATCATCCAAATTGGGCTTAAAATGCAGTAAATATCATGAAAAATGCCAAATATATGCTTGTGTTTGTTGCTTGTGTATTTTAGGTACGGATATTGAGAAAATGACAAAAGATCACAAGAATCATACAAAAACGAACACGGGAAACGAAGCCGCACAATGAACCAAGCCCTAATGAAGAATTTTCCAAAGAAAACCCTTGAAGATTTGAAGAATTATGAAGAAGGGTCCTCCAATATGAAGAATTGACACTTTATACCCTTGTATCTTCATAATTACAAGTTTGGTCCCTAAAGTTTGTCAAAATTACAAAAAGGACCCTTAACTTTGAAGAATTGGCAAATTTAGTCCCTCAACAAAACTAAATTGTCAACATTGGTCCTCCAAGAAGTCAACAAACAAGTCAAAACCCAAAAGGATGAAGACATGACAAGTTCAGCCCTTGAATATTGAAGAAATTGCATTTAAAGTCCTTGAAACAAGTTTAAAAACTTGTTGTGCCATTTTTGACAACTCAGCCAAAGTTGTTTACAAAGGAAGAAGGATATTTGGCTGTTTTTATACAAAGTAAAGAAGTTAAGAGAGTTGGGGGACCATTTCTGCCAAACAACACAACCTTCACAAGCCAACCCCATCACGCCACCTCACCCCACTCACATAAACAACCAATCACAATCCCCTCCCACACTCCACCATCTGGTTTAAGTTAAATAAATCAGTTTTATATACTTCCCACCAAAACATTTATTTAAATTCCTTAATCCCCAAATCAGATTAAACACGCCCTAATTATCCCAAGAACCCTAGCTAATCCCCAGCTTCAATCCATTTAAAAACAAAGGGGTTTTGTTTTATCTTCTCCAGATTGCTAATTAACCATCACCTTAACCCATCCCACACCCCAAAACAAAACCCACAACACCCCATGTGATTCCCCAGAGGTCCCCTGCTCACGTCCCTTTCCACAAACTCCAACACCAGACAAGATTGACGGTGGGATCTCACTCCTTGGCCCCCAAGATCATTTTAACGCTCAGGATTTCTTCAAACATCACTAGCAACAGCTGGCCATCACATGAAGCCTTTTGACCAGATTCTTCATCAAAAGACCAAGGGCTTTTCAGGAAATTCGTCCATTAGGGTGTTAGCATTATAGATCATTCTGTGACCAATTATATAAGGGCAGATAGGACTTAGTTATTAGCTGTTCTTTTTCCTTTCTTTGGTTGTCACAACCTTGTAAATCCTGTTTTTTTTGGAATGAAAAAAAGGTTAAGTGTTTGTTGATGAGAAGCAAAGAACCAATTTACATTTCTTGTTTAATGTTTCATTAAGTTGTGTGACGTTTTATTTTGGTTTGATACAAAAGATCCAGTTTCCAAAGATTTTTCTTAAAATCTTATATTTTTTTATTTGCTTATAGCTTACTGTTTGAATAAGCTAAACCATTAAGCCTGACAAGCTTGTGGTTTGAGCTTATCCAAACTTGAAGTTTGGTCCTGGTTGTGTGGTGGTTGTGCAGAACAAGAAGGAAGCAAGACTCCATATTCTCCATTTCTTTTCCATTTTTTTTACCAAGTGAACCCTACACCAGCAGTCCATCTAGTTCAGCTCAGGCCCCAGCCTGAAAGGAGGTGGCTTTTCAGCCATTGTGGGACCTGGATTGTAGGTCCCACAAGGTAAATCCCTTGTACCTTGTTTTCTATTTTCAATATTTCAGTTTTATGTGATTTGGTGGAATTTTTGTGCAAGTGGTTTAAGTGCTTGTTGTATGGATTGATCATGCTCACTTTAGGATTGTATGCATGCTAGAAGTTATTAAAATCAGATTTGTGTAGATTGGGATAACTTTGCTTTGTTAATTTTTAGTTTCAGTATTTAAAGGAGTGTTTGGATTAGGGTTTTACAGCAATCTTGTTGAATGATTTTGGCTTAAAAACCTACCTAAGCTCACCTTATGTGTTAGTATTAGGTTATTTGTAGTTTTGGTTTTCAGCTTTGATAGGATTCAGCAACTTGCATATGTTAAACTTTGGCATAGATAGCTAAAAATCAGTAATCACTCATACAGCCTTGTTTTAGCTTATTTTTGATCATCAAGTTGATAATCAGTTAAGGTTAAGTGCAATATAGGAGTGTGTGTTGGTTGTATGTGATTTGGTGAGTCTTGATACATGATTTTGTGAGCCAAAAGTTCACCCAAATGCAAAACATATCAGCAAAATAGCCTAGGCCACTTTTCTGTAGTATCAGTAACATTCTTGTGTAATTTGAGCTTGATTTGTGTGATTGACTTGTGTTTTTTGTGCTATATTTGACTCCCTACACTCAAACTGAGTGTAGGGGTGCCCCCATTGTCCATTAAACAACAGCAAAACTCCAAGAACAAGCCCTCTTGTTCTATCTTCACAAGTGAAGATATACACTTTGTGTTCATCAGTTATCTTGTAAACTGGGCATTTGTTTTGATTCTATAGGTTTGATTCTAGCTTGTTTTTGATTAAAAGTTTGTTTTAGATTAAGTTAAGGTCACTGTTTTTGAGTATTTAAAGTTTAAAAAAGAAAAAAAAAAGTTTTTGTAAAAAGGACGTGGCCAGGACTCGAACCTGCGCCACTCCTCTCACACTCCAACGTGATAACCAGTTGCCCTAGGATCTTTGACTGGTTATCACTTGGATCTTTTATTACTTAAGGAGTATTTGTTTTTGGCTTATTTAACTTAACAGCTTAGTTATAAGCTGATTTCAGCTTATTCCTTTTAGATTTTTACAACCTAGCATTTTTCCTTTGTACTTACTTGTGTTTAGGACTTTTTGGTTAAAAAAATTTATTTTTCACTTGTTTAATTAATTTACTAGGATTATTTTAAGTTTAAATTTTGAAAAGTAAATAAAAAATAGGAAAAGGTATTTTAAAAATTTTGAAAAATAGTTTTTAGGTTCTTAACTATATTTTTGAGGTTTACAGCCATTAAAGTTTTCATTTTAGCTAATTTTTGATTTTATATGATTTTAGGGTTTTTAACCAACTTTGGAATTTAATATAAAATTATTAAAAAGGTTTTGGAAACTTTTGATTGCATTTCTGTCTTAGTTACATTATTCTTGATTTTTGGTAATTTTTTAGAATTTTTTATAAACTTTGAATTTTTTTTGAATATTTTAATATTATTTTATTATTAAAGATTAAAAGTCTGATTTTTTAAGTTTTTACATTTTTCCTAGATTGTAGACACTTAATTAGGAATTTGTAACTTTCCAAATATTTTTAGGGCTTTTCAATTATTTTCTAGAATTAATTTAAGTTTTAATTGATTTTAATAGTTTTTTATGTGTTTAAAAATAGTTTTTAGTGGTTTTAAAATTTTGAAAAATACTTTTTAGCTTAATTAGAGTATTTTTGAGGTTTACAAACTTTAAAATCTTGTTTAGGGCTTTTTAATAATTAATTTTGATTTTTAGGGCTTTAATTAGCATTAAAAAGTCATTATCTAATTAATTAAAAGATTTTAGCAAGTTTGGATTTTTTGTAAACTCTTAGAATATTATTGTGGATTTTTAGTAATTTTTAGGAATTTTTAGGTTAAAATTTTAATTTTTGCACTTTTTACGGTTTTACGTGATCGACCTTTTCGTCTTAGTTTAATCCGTCATCGTATCCGTCATTCTCTTCTAATCTCATTTCTATTTTTCTTTCTCAAAAGTATAATCACAAAGATAATCATTTCAATACACACACACTAAGCCTCCTTGGGAAACGAACTTGAACTTAATTGGTCATTAGTGCTTGGTTTTCCTAAACCGACACTTAATACTTGCCACTTTTGCTCTCTTTTGCTAAAGAGTATTAAAATCACTACATCACTTTGGCGCCGCTGCCGGGGTAAAGATAGGTTGGGTCACTATCTGGGTGATGTAGATAAGTTGGTGTGGGGTAAAGAATAAAACACCCAAGGTAATTTACAATTACCTTTTGGTTTTTGATGAATTAATCTGGGTAAGTTAGGGTTCTTAATCAGGGTATTAGGGGGAGGGATGATAAATTGTATATGTTTCCCGTTGAGTAAGTTATGACCAAGGTTTGACCATTTTTAATAATAAATCGGGTTTTAGGGTGTATTTGGGCTGTGATGGATGGGGTTTGGGTTGAATGATGGGTCAGACCGGGTTGTAGTTGGGTATGGGTTTCATAATAGGCAGGTTCACCCCTTTCTCTTCCAATTTCTTGTCACATTAAGTTTCAAAACAACCTCAGACCAATTTCCTTTGTACCAAGTTTGGTTCACTTGTCAAACATGGCATATTGATGTTGCAAACATTTTACAAGGACCATTTATGAACTTTAAGCAATCTTCAAGGGCCAATAATGTATATTCTAAAATTAAAAACCGGGTTTTTAACATTGGGGATCAAGTTTTGCTTTTTAATTCAAGATTAAAAATCTTTTCCGGTAAGTTGAAATCCCGTTGGTCCGGTCCATTCACCGTGACTCAAGTGTTTCCGTATGGGACCATCGAGCTAGCTCAAGATGATGGTCCTAACTTCAAGGTGAATGGACATAGGTTGAAGCACTACTTTGGCGGGGAAGTTCCATCCTTGAACTACCTCGACCAAGTCACTTTCCCCAATGATAATTAGTATTGAGGGGATCGAGTCGAGCTCATGACTCGGTAATCAAAAACGAGGTGCCTCGTGGGGGAGTCCCATGCTTATCCTATGTACATATTATCGCTTTCTAATGTAGTTAACGTGTGGGGATTTGTGCCCTTCCAACCTTGGTTCCGTGGTTGTTTGTGCATTGTGGTTTTTAGATCATGATATTTACGATTGGAGCCTCTCGTGTTCGTTTTATGGGAGCACTCGATCGTTTGCTTTGAAGACTTTCTCAATATCTGTTAGAAATACGTTTTTACGTATTTATGAAGGATCGATCGCTCCAACGATAATTATGTAATGGGCTCGTGATCTATTTAATTATTGTATAGTCCATATAGCCCACATGTAGGGTGGGCTATATATATCCCCTCCTAGCATGTTAGGAGGGGTTGTTGATTACCATTTTCACTTAATCATTATTCATCTTTCACTTTCTCTCTCTAATTCTCTCCCTTCTCTCCTTTCTCTCTCTAATCCCTCATCTCCTTCCTTCATTTCCTTATGATTATCATCTAAATCAACCAACCTAATCCATCAAATCCATGATATAGAATAGGCCAATAATCTCGTAGACCTTCAATTGGTATCAAGAGCCAAGGTTTGATTGGTTTATTCCTTCTTTTATTTCTTTTTGATTTTGGTGGGTTTTGATTTAATCATGCTTAAATTTTAAAAAGTTTGTATTTTTTTATAAAAAGTTTATGTTTTTATGTGTTAAATCATATCAAATCTTCAAATTTACTTACTTTTTAGATAAAAAATCACAAATTTTTATATAAAAATCATAAATTTCTTTATCAAATCTTAAAAAGTTTGTGTTTTTATAAAAAGTTGGTGTTTTTTTATAAAAGTTTGAGTTTTTCTCTTTTTAATTTTGTATTTTTTTGATTAAATCCTTCTATTTTGATTGCCTTTTTTTGTTTAAATTTCTTAAATTGAACTTTTAATTTTGTCCTTTTTTATTTTTTTAATCAATTTTGCCACTTTAATTTTTCTATTATTAGTTTTCTAAATTTTTTATCAATTTCATCCTTTTTATTTTTTAATTTTTTTAATCAGTTTTTTTTTTATATAAATTTTTTTAATCAGTTATATTGTTATATCAGTTTTTTTTCTGTTATCAGTTTTTTTTGTCCTATCGAATCTGTTTTCAGTCTTTTATATAACTTTCAGTTTTTATATAATCAGTCATTTTTGTCAAGTTTTGTCCAGTTATATTCTGTCCAATTGTCCAAGTATTTCAGTCCGTCTCTTCGAGTTTCGAACCTGTTTCTGTCAGTCTAAAAGTTCCGAATCAAACCGCGAGTTCCGAATGAACAAAACATCCGAATGAACAAAACATCCGAATGAACAAAACATCTGAATGAACAAAACATCCGAATGAACAAAACATCCGAATGAACAAAACATCCGAATGAACAAAACATCCGAATGAACAAAACATCCGAATGAACAAAACATCCGAATGAACAAAACATCCGAATGAATGACACTTCCGAATGAATGACACTTCCGAATGAAGACCATTCAAACATAACGGGAACATTTTTTTTTTTTTTTGACTCGACTCATTTACCCAACCTCGCAGACTCAAACTCACATCCTCTCGAAACTCTCCCTCGAACCCTCGTCTGACTCTCGACCACTACACTCAACCTTACCAACCTGCCTCGTATCAATTAGACTCGACTCCCCTTCGACCCACCCTCTCGGACTCCACTCACATCACTCCCCTATCACGAACCACTCACACACCCTCGACCCTTAACCTAAACAGACCCAACTACACACAAGAACCACCCAAAACCAACTTCACACCCCTCTCTCCCTCGACAAACAAACAGATCCACCCTCGAAAACCCTCGCAACAACCTCAATCCCCAACACCCTCCCTCGTCTCATCTCTCGGACACCCCCCACCCTCGACTCATCTCATCAAAACAAGACCCCCCAACCTCTCAAACCAAACTGACTCCCTCGACTCCCTCTCTCGACCAGACGCGACTCACACTGTCTCACCGTAACTCCCTCAATCTAAAACCCATAACTCAAACCCACAACTCAACTCAAACCCACGACTCAAACTGACTCACCAAAAACACACTCTTTTGAAACTCCAACAAACAGTTTCACTTCATCAACACCTCTCAAAACTCACATCTCCCATCCGACTCTCTCGAAAACCCTCTCAACAACCAACACAGAAAGACGCTACAGAAGAAGAGGGACTCAACAAAAACATTAAAATAAACCTACCCGAGACCTTATTTAAAGATCTTGAAGCCGATTTGTACAGAGAGAGAACAAGTTTGTTAGTGGCCGTGATTATTGATCTTGATGTTTATGATTTGGAGATGAGGAGGTGAGGATTTGATGATAGAGCAACAAGGTTGGAGGCTGAGTTTTAGGCTGAGAGAGACGGTTGTGAGAGAAAGTGAATACAAAAGAGAGGCGGAGGTTACAAAGTGGGTTTTTTTTGTTGGAGTATTTGAGAGGTGATTGGTGTGAGAGGCGGAGGAAACAAGAAAACAGAGGGGATGACTTTAAGTCAAAGGGACACTTAATATTTTGGACGGAGAAAACAAAGTTAAACAATATCTGATCTTCTGCCACGTTTTGGGGTTTTTGGGCACGTGGCCTTTGACAAATCAAATCTTTCAGTTTCTTTAAAACGCACGATTTTTTATTTTATTTTTTTTTATTTTTTTTTCTTATATTTTATATATTTTAAAATTTGAATTTTTAGTTAAATTAATTTTTTATTTTAAAATATCACATAGTGTTCAATACATTTATTTTATTTTTAAAATATCACATTTTATTTTAAAATACATTTTCGGGTTAAACGTTATTTGTGGCCGGATTTGACGACAAAGTGACGAGTCAACGTGACGGCATTTTTGATCGGGTTTAATTCATAATCGCTTGAGCCGTCAACATCTTTTGAGCTGAATCGAATTGTAAAATCCTACAAACTACAACATCCACATCATTTTTCCTCGATTACCAATGGAATCGTTAAAATCGACACTTAAAGAGGGAGACTTGCATCAAATACACGACAAGGCTAGAGAAAGTGGTATAAATTCATTTCAATTGCTTCAATATCATCTTGTTACTCTTTCGAGGATTCAAGGAGGGAGTGAATTTGTGACAATCTTTGGACAAGATCGTCATATATTCATTGACTCAATGTTCACCACTTTGACCGAACTCGCCGAGCAACTCAACCGTGACAACTTTAATCAATCTGCATCGTCACTTGCTTATAAGGCTCTTGTGACACAACTCACGCCTTTCCTCCAATTCAATATCATCAAGTCTGAAAGTTCATTGATTTGCCAATCGTTTCTTCGAGATACACATACCGAGCTTCGCGTTTTCCTTGATACAATTTTGAAACTCATGACATCGGTCTCGTCTTCGATTTATGAAAGATCTCGACTTCAGCAAGGGTATGATAATGGAGTGCAAGACTCTTCGATGCAAGAGGAAACTGGTCATACGGTTGAAAACTTGGAGCCTATCAATGCCAAGAGCACGGAATCAGGAGGACAACATGATACCAGTGGCACGTCAGGGAATGCTCACGAGATCCTTCTTGATGACACCTTGCCCGTTTATGACAAAGAGCCTGCACATATGGTACAATGTAATGTGGTTTATGATGTATATGCTGATGATATGCCGCATATTGAGGATTCTGAACCTAATTATGACAAACATGGGATGGAAACGAGTGATAGCAATACCACTTCTGATTCATCCGATGTAAGTCATAATGGGGGAGAGATTGTTCAGAATACTAAACATCATGATAATTATCCTATAACTGATTCATTGACTGCTTCTGATTCCAAGATTAAAGAGCTCGAAACAATCGTAGCTCGGCAATCAAAAGATCTTGAGGATGCCAAACTTGAATTTTCTAAGAAAACGGACAAATTTGAAACATACTTTGAAAAACTTGAAAAGTCAAACGTTGTTCTTGAAAGAAAATTGGATCAAACTGTTCTAGATTCTAAAGCTGAAAAGGATAATCTTTTGAAACAAATTCAACTGCTTGAATCTAAGTTGGCATCCCAAGATAGAGTGCTCAAAGAAAATGAGACTTTAAAGGCCCAAGTACAGGAAAAGGTTTTTGCTATAGCTGCGTTGAAAAACGAGTTAAGGAAAAGTAAAGGACCTAGTGTGGAAACTAAGCTTGAAAAACCATCAATCTTGGGGAAACCGCCTACAAATCAGTTCGTCAGACAACCGATTGTCAGACAACCTACTGCATTTAGATCCGAGCGACCACAATCCTCGAGACCGCGGTTTGCCTCCCAAGTTGATTTGGTTCAGTTTCCTAGACCAGTCACTCCAGCAACTAGGCCCAATGTGACTAAATCAGTTTTAGCAAGACCTAATCACATGATTGCCTCTAATTTCCCTAAGAATAGTTCAATGAACACGTCTAGAACTAGTTCAAATGATGTGCGCCATGATTTTGGTCAAAGGGAAGCTATTCAAAAGACACAAGTAAGAGATAGGAATTTCAAACCTAGTCAGATGCCTTCTAGTTTACCCAACACTGCTAACCGTAGCATGCCCAATCCTAGGAGCATCAATCAATCATCTAGGGATTCTAGATCTTACTCGGACATTAAATATGCTACTTGTAAAACATGTAGAAAATGTGTCTTTACGGCAAATCATGATGCCTGTATCAAAAAATTGCTTAATGAGGTGAACTCCCGTGCTAGACTTAAATCCCAGTGGGTCGCTAAAATCAAACCCTTTGTTAAAATGTGGCGCCCCACTGGTAGAACTTTCACTCTTGTAGGAAACGAGTGCCCTTTAACTAGGATAGTCTCCGATTCTACTAAGTCTACTAGGGAGGAAACTGATAAAGATGATACTTCACTTACGCCTAAACTTAAGGTTTTCTATAAAAGGAAACGTTTGCCAGCCAAGACTAGTGAATCATCTACTCAGGTCGCCTATAATTGATATCGTTAACCCACGTCAAAGCATGCAAATTCCTAATGAGATTGCAGGTACCAAAGTTGATGTTCCAAAAGAACGAAGCGGTCCAATCGTTGTATACCGTTCAACTAAGGACACTCTCAGAGTTTGGTTGCTGAAGAAGCAGACATCAGAGAAACTAGTATCTCAGGGGATTCATGGTTAAAGTTCACAAGGACTTACAGTCACATAACAGACTGTAACTCGATCTCCAAAGACAGGAAAGTTCATCCCGATTATGACTTATCCTAAAAACGAGAAATTCATTTTTCTCGGGCATGAGCTTATGTTAAAAACATTCCACGTTTTTAAGCTCATGCACTAGGACTTATAGTCACATCACAGACTATAACTCGCTCATCAAAGAAAGGAAAGTTTATCGCCGATGATAAACTTATCCTAACAACGAGAAATTAAGTTTTCTCGGGCATGAGCTAAAATTAAAAACATTCGAGGTTTTTAAGCTCATGCACAATGACTTACAGTTAAATGTCAGACTGTAACTCGAACTTAAAATAAAGGAAAGATTATCTTTTATGATAACTTATCCTCTTAACGAGAAATTCACCTTTCTCGGTCATGAGCTTGTATTAAAACATTCGAAGTTTTAAGCTCAGAAAGGAAAGTGTATCTTTTAAATAAGAGAACTTTTCTTCATAACGAGAAATTAACCATTCTCGGTCATGAGCTTTCCGTTAAAACAGTCAAAGTTTTCAAGCTCATGAACACGACTTCTAAGTAAATGTCAGCTTAGGACTCGTTCTTCAGATAAAAGGAAAGTTTATCGCCGATGATAAACTTATCCTTAACAACGAGAAGTTTACAACTTCTCGGACTTGAGCTCGTTCCTAAGATATTCCAAATCTTAAGCTCAAGTAATTGGTTTTCAAAACTTTGAACACAATTTTTTCAAGAATTTTTCAAAGATTTTTCTAAATCTTTCAAAATTGTGTGTTCAAAAATGTTTTGATAAAAAGAGCATGTCTTCTGGAATCGATAATATTTACGAACCTAGAAATGTCATTCAATAATGACACGGGGTTGTAAATAAAGTTCGAGCAGAAGTTCAAATTTTTAAAACATGCTCAAAATGGTTTGCTATTATTTCAGATAGCAACCCGCTTTTCATAATCAAGTCAAGCATTTCACCGGAAAGCTTTGACTCAACAACGGGAATTAATTTTCTCGGGGACGTGACGAGGTGACCAGCATTCGTGAACAAGAACCATGTGAATATCTCATATGATGTTCTCCATCATTCAGGTCCAACCTCGTTAATTGTTAATCTTGTGAATTCATTATTATATATGATCTTTGCACGTAATAAATACCTTACACTTGTGTTTAAAAGGTACTTAATTTACGTTTCAGCACACCCTCATTAATTTGAGGGGGAGCTTGTGTAATTCATGAAGATAATTGGACTTGCATTTTTCTTCCCAAATTTTCTTAAAATGCTATTAAATCAATTGATATTAAAAACATCGATTGGGTTAATATTTTTTAATATGGGGGAGAAAATGTGATTTAATATGGGATATGATCAATCATGAATGGTTTGACTTAACGTGATAGCTCATCCCGACATATACAAAATGTTTTCGGATATCGTGGCATATGTTAAGGGGGAGCAAAATGGATTTGCACTTCAAAATGGATTTCATGGTGACATACACTTACCCAAAACATCTCTATTCACGACGGTGAAGATTGTGGTGACATAAGGATGGTAGGATAGGTTAAAGTCCAATGATTTCTCTAGAACCGGAGGAATCTTCCCAAGGACATTCCATAGCTAGAAATAGTAGTCCTTAGGAAAGATGGAGAAAGATTATGAACGTAGCTGAATGCCGACCAAGTACTTAAGTTAGCACTGGAACAATCACAACAAGGTGCTAGTTATGACGTATTGGTAAGCATTGAAGGGGTTGAAGAATGAAAAAGAAGTGTAAAGATAAAGGGTGTAAAGAAAGAAGCCCTCCTTACAACTTTAGGCAGAAACCGGGTCAATACATATGCTATTGAGATCATTTTTGTTAATGATTCTCGATATTGAAGAAAGACATCATGGACCCAGTGATGCAATGCACAACCCTTCCCAGCTAACTCAAATATCTCTCAAAAGGTATTTGTTTTAATCACACGGAGATCAACACGTTATCTATTGATTTATTCACTCCGAATAAATTGGTATTGAAAAGGTGGCACTCCTCTCCAGCCTCCGATCACTAAAAATCCAAAATGCACGATCGAGTCTAGAGCCATTTGAGATCATCAAATATCTCATTAGGACACACTTTAATTATTCCTTGCTTCTTCACACACTGTGAAAAGTAAGAAAGATCTTAAGAGTCCTACGCAAAATCTTCATGATCTTGCCTGAACATCCGAGTAATACGAAAGTATTTACAATGAAGATGGAAATCCTTCTTGAGCGAATATCAAAAAGCTCATGGTAGGTGACTTGTGCGATTCTTTATGAATCAAACTTGTGATAACTGGAAAGCAACAGTGGTTTAATTCTTAAATGAATTTAAACACGTTCCAGGCCTCTACGCAATATCTTAGTGATCTTGCCAGAACATTCAGAGTAATACTATTAAGTATTTACAGTGACAAATGGAAATCCTTCTAGTGTTAACATCAAACAGCACTTGGTAGGTAACTTGCAAGATTCTATATGAATCAAGCTAGTGACAATTGGAAAGCAACGATGGTGCGGTTCTTAATTGAACTTCACTTGTTCCAGGAACATGAATTGACGGCTTCAAATCATGCAGATAATATTATCCAAATGATTCACTCTTTACGTTCGCAGTCAGCTTTGGACGGTCGAGTAAAGAGAACGGGTTTACCCGCGAAATCTTGTCAAGGAGGTTCTTTATTGAAACTACCTGCCACAAGTACGATAATTAATATCGTCCAACGGTCTTCACCGACCGGAGGTAAAATGCTACCGAATTAGAATGAAATGTTCAAGGCCATTTCATCCGTGTATATTGTTTGTTGCTAACTGTTTTATGCAGCGTAACAAGAAGGTGGCATTGCGGTGTACAATCCAGAAGAAGTCGTCACCACATGCTTATACTACATACAACTAGTACTTCAACAAATTCAAGAAAGCCTGAAGGTCAAGTCTTCCGCTGTATCAAACTCTGAAGCTTTCAAGAATTTAAAAGTATAAGTATGTGGAACATGAAGTCACAAAGAGGCAAATATCACAAGTGAAGAATGCACAAGGTCAAGGCAAGGAAACATGCTCAAGACTAAAGTCAAAGATCACATCAAGCATATTCACAAGAACAAGATCGAAGACCCAAGCATAGATGCTAGGTTTAAGATTTTGTAAAAAGATGTGACCTCCCTTAGGGGGAGATTGTTGGAAATACGTTTTTCCCAATAAAGTCTCGGTCACATCTTAGTTAGCATAGATCACGAGTTATAGACTATTTAGAACTTTGTTTCTTGGAGCGACCTCCCTTAGGGGGAGATTGTTAGAAATACGTTTTTACATATTTATGAAGGATCGGTCGCTCCAACGATAATTATGTAATGGGCTCGTGATCTATTTAATTATTGTATAGTCCATATAGCCCACATGTAGGGTGGGCTATATATATCCCCTCCTAGCATGTTAGGAGGGGTTGTTGATTACCATTTTCACTTAATCATTATTCATCTTTCACTTTCTCTCTCTAATTCTCTCCCTTCTCTCCTTTCTCTCTCTAATCCCTCATCTCCTTCCTTCATTTCCTTATGATTATCATCTAAATCAACCAACCTAATCCATCAAATCCATGATATAGAATAGGCCAATAATCTCGTAGACCTTCAATATCCATGATATATCCTTTTGATGTTCTAACCTTAGGTTATTAGCACACTTCATAAACGGCTATTAATTTAACGGTTACACCCTTTCCATGCTAGATTAGGCATTCGACTACGTCTCTAGTATGGGGGTGTTTGCACCCCTAGACTCGAAACATTGAGGACAATGTTTAACTTTAGTATGGGGGGGGGGGGTGAATAGATACTTGCCTTGCCAAACCTTTACGCTTTCCAAAGTTCATCTTTTTGTTTATCGTTTTGTTGCAAAATAAGGCTAAAAATGGCCAAATTTTAAAAATTTTCTCATGTTTTATAAGTGTTTGAAGACATGAATGTAGGTTTTCCAATGGCGAGAATAAGAGTAATTTTTGACTCGACCGTGCATGTTGAGCACTTAGCTTTGATTCCTTAACTTCACATTAGGCTAAGTCTCTTAAATGAGGACGAGAAATGATAGGGTTAATTATAAGTTACTATGCTAAACGTAGAGTACTCGTATTCTTTCAAAAACTCATGTGTTCTCGTTGTTTGCTTATTCTCCCTTCGCATGTAAATATTCTTTTTTTTTGCTTAATAAATATTGACTTAGCGGTTTAGTTGGGATTGTTGGGTTTCTAGTCTTTTCTAGTAGCTTCCGTGTAATTAAATTGGGAAGACATTAAGGTATCGCCAGCGTCACAGTTTTGAAGTATTGGCACCCGAATAATCGAAAGCTTCACCCAATAATAAGATTTCAAGTGCTCACCTAAATCTAGCAAACAATTTGAAGCCCCACAAGGCCGAAAAATCTATGCAAAATTGAAAGTGAATCAAGCCTTAATCTTCGAAGCTTTAAAGATCCAAAATTCGCCTTAGCGTGAGGATATACGTCTTTGGCTAATAAAACCACCGATGAGGCGGATAATAAAAGGAAAGGCAAGACTGAAGTCATAATAAAAGCTTCATGGCGAAGCTGAATAAAAGATGGAGGTAAACCAAAGATAATAAGGCCCTTCCGTTAGGGGGCGTATAAAAGTCTTGGTAATAAGTCTCATGTTCAAAACCGTTATAAAACCGTGTTTATCGATCCTTCTTGTTGACTTAATTTTTTGACATCGTTGTCTATTAGGAGGGGTTATTGATTTGATGGTCTTAGTTACACCGTTAGGACTCTATTTTTAGACCTAAATCTCTATTATCGCATAAGTCAAACAATGTATCCTTGTGGAACATTCAAGACAAAATAAAATATAAGAGATACAACTTAGGAATAATGGGAGGATAAGTACGTGATTAGGGCATATGAGTAGTGTTAGCATTACTAACTTATAATGACAATGATCTCGTTGCACGCTTGGCATGGAATTGGGGTGAAAATCGAGGACGACGAAATTATGTCTAACGAAGCATTCACGTGTTCTTATTCTATGAACCTAAACGTCCCATTTTGCGATGAAAATCATACATTATGTCTATAACACAAGTAGTAGTAGCAAAAGTAGTAGTGTAGCTAGTTTATCATTCAATAAAAGTGTATAAAAATGAGTTTTGGAGGTGCTACGATACTTTAATCTAGCATTGCGTGAGGGAACGGAAATGGTTTAGTATGGGGGAGTGATGAGACTGCTTTTATACATAGTCTCATCATCCAAATTGGGCTTAAAATGCAGTAAATATCATGAAAAATGCCAAATATATGCTTGTGTTTGTTGCTTGTGTATTTTAGGTACGGATATTGAGAAAATGACAAAAGATCACAAGAATCATACAAAAACGAACACGGGAAACAAAGCCGCACAATGAACCAAGCCCTAATGAAGAATTTTCCAAAGAAAACCCTTGAAGATTTGAAGAATTATGAAGAAGGGTCCTCCAATATGGAAGAATTGACACTTTATACCCTTGTATCTTCATAATTACAAGTTTGGTCCCTAAAGTTTGTCAAAATTACAAAAAGGACCCTTAACTTTGAAGAATTGGCAAATTTAGTCCCTCAACAAAACTAAATTGTCAACATTGGTCCTCTAAGAAGTCAACAAACAAGTCAAAACCCTAAAGGATGAAGACATGACAAGTTCAGCCCTTGAAGATTGAAGAAATTGCATTTAAAGTCCTTGAAACAAGTTTAAAAACTTGTTGTGCCATTTTTGACAAGTCAGCCAAAGTTGTTTACAAAGGAAGAAGGATATTTGGCTGTTTTTATACAAAGTAAAGAAGTTAAGAGAGTTGGGGGACCATTTCTGCCAAACAACACAACCTTCACCAGCCAACCCCATAACGCCACCTCACCCCACTCACATAAACAACCAATCACAATCCCCTCCCACTCCACGTCACACTCCACCATCTGGTTTAAGTTAAATAAATCAGTTTTATATACTTCCCACCAAAACATTTATTTAAATTCCTTAATCCCCAAATCAGATTAAACACGCCCTAATTATCCCAAGAACCCTAGCTAATCCCCAGCTTCAATCCTTTTAAAAACAAAGGGGTTTTGTTTTATCTTTTCCAGATTGCTAATTAACCATCACCTTAACCCATCCCACACCCCAAAATAAAACCCACAACACCCCACGTGATTCCCCAGAGGTCCCCTGCTCACGTCCCTTTCCACAAACTCCAACACCAGACAAGATTGAAGGTGGGATCTCACTCCTTGGCCCCCAAGATCATTTTAACGCTCAGGATTTCTTCAAACATCACTAGCAACAGTTGGCCATCACATGAAGCCTTTTGACCAGATTCTTCATCAAAAGACCAAGGGCTTTTCAGGAAATTCGTCCATTAGGGTTTTAGCATTCTAGATCATTATGTGACCCATTATATAAGGGCAGATAGGACTTAGTTATTAGCTGTTCTTTTTCCTTTCTCTGGTTGTCACAACCTTGTAAATCCTGTTTTTTTGGAATGAAAAAAAGGTTAAGTGTTTGTTGATGAGAAGCAAAGAACCAATTTACATTTCTTGTTTAATGTTTCATTAAGTTGTGTGACGTTTTATTTTGGTTTGATACAAAAGATCCAGTTTTCAAAGATTTTTCTTAAAATCTTATTTTTTTTTATTTGCTTATAGCTTACTGTTTGAATAAGCTAAACCATTAAGCCTGACAAGCTTGTGGTTTGAGCTTATCCAAACTTGAAGTTTGGTCCTGGTTGTGTGGTGGTTGTGCAGAACAAGAAGGAAGCAAGCCTCCATATTCTCCATTTCTTTTCCATTTTTTTACCAAGTGAACCCTACACCAGCAGTCCATCTAGTTCAGCTCAGGCCCCATCCTGAAAGGAGGTGGCTTTTCAGCCATTGTGGGACCTGGATTGTAGGTCCCACAAGGTAAATCCCTTGTACCTTGTTTTCTGTTTTCAATATTTCAATTTTATGAGATTTGGTGGAATTTTTGTGCAAGTGGTTTAAGTGCTTGTTGTATGGATTGATCATGCTCACTTTAGGATTGTATGCATGCTAGAAGTTATTAAAATCAGATTTTTGTAGATTGGGATAGCTTTGCTTTGTTAATTTTTAGTTTTAGTATTTAAAGGAGTGTTTGGATTAGGGTTTTACAGCAATCTTGTTGAATGATTTTGGCTTAAAAACCTGCCTAAGCTCACCTTATGTGTTAGTATTAGGTTATTTGTAGTTTTGGTTTTCAGCTTTGATAGGATTCAGCAACTTGCATATGTTAAACTTTGGCATAGATAGCTAAAAATCAGTAATCACTCATAAAGCCTTGTTTTAGCTTATTTTTGATCATCAAGTTGATAATCAGTTAAGGTTAAGTGCAATATAGGAGTGTGTGTGTTGGTTGTATGTGATTTGGTGAGTCTTGATACATGATTTTGTGAGCCAAAAGTTCACCCAAATGCAAAACATATCAGCAAAATAGCCTAGGCCACTTTTCTGTAGTATCAGTAACATTCTTGTGCAATTTGAGCTTGATTTGTGTGATTGACTTGTGTTTTTGTGCTATATTTGACTCCTTACACTCAAACCGAGTGTAGGGGTGCCCCCATTGTCCATCAAACAACAGCAAAACTCCAAGAACAAGCCCTCTTGTTCTATCTTCGCAAGTGAAGATATACACTTTGTGTTCATCAGTTATCTTGTAAACTGGGCATTTGTTTTGATTCTATAGGTTTGATTCTAGCTTGTTTTTGATTAAAAGTTTGTTTTAGATTAAGTTAAGGTCACTGTTTTTTGAGTATTTAAAGTTTAAAAAAGAAAAAAAAATGTTTTTGTAAAAAGGACGTGGCCAGGACTCGAACCTGCGCCACTCCTCTCACACTCCAACGTGATAACCAGTTGCCCTAGGGTCTTTGACTGGTAATCACTTGGATCTTTTATTACTTAAGGAGTATTTGTTTTTGGCTTATTTAACTTAACAGCTTAGTTTTAAGCTGATTTCAGCTTATTCCTTTTAGATTTTTACAACCTAGCATTTTTCCTTTGTACTTATTTGGGTTTAGAACTTTTTGGTTAAAAAAATTTATTTTTCACTTGTTTAATTAATTTACTAGGATTATTTTAAGTTTAAATTTTGAAAAGTAAATAAAAAATAGGAAAAGTATTTTAAAAATCTGGAAAAATAGTTTTTAGGTTCTTAACTTTATTTTTGAGGTTTACAGCCATTAAAGTTTCCATTTTAGCTAATTTTTGATTTTATATGATTTTAGGGTTTTTAACCAACTTTGGAATTTAATATAAAATTATTAAAAAGGTTTTGGAAACTTTTGATTGCATTTCAGTCTTAGTTACATTATTCTAGATTTTTGGTAATTTTTTAGAATTCTTTTATAAACTTTGAATTTTTTTGAATATTTTAATATTATTTTATTATTAAAGATTAAAAGTCTGATTTTTTAAGTTTTTACATTTTTCCTAGATTGTAGACACTTAATTAGGAATTTTGTAACTTTCCAAATATTTTTAGGGCTTTTCAATTATTTTCTAGAATTAATTTAAGTTTTAATTGATTTTAATAGTTTTTAAGTGTTTAAAAATAGTTTTTAGTGGTTTTAAAATTTTGAAAAATACTTTTTAGCTTAATTAGAGTATTTTTGAGGTTTACAAACTTTAAAATCTTGTTTAGGGCTTTTTAATAATTAATTTTGATTTTTAGGGCTTTAATTAGCATTAAAAAGTCATTATCTAATTAATAAAAAGGTTTTAGCAAGTTTGGATTTTTTGTAAACTCTTAGAATATTGTTGTGGATTTTTAGTAATTTTTAGGAATTTTTAGGTTAAAATTTTAATTTTTGCACTTTTTACGGTTTTACGTGATCGACCTTTTCGTCTTAGTTTAACCCGTCATCGTATCTGTCATTCTCTTCTAATCTCATTTCTATTTTTCTTTCTCAAAAGTATAATCACAAACATAATCATTTCAATACACACACACTAAGCCTCCTTGGGAAACGAACTTGAACTTAATTGGTCATTAGTGCTTGGTTTTCCTAAACCGACACTTAATACTTGCCACTTTTGCTCTCTTTTCCTAAAGAGTAGTAAAATCACTACATCAATCATGCTACAAATCGATATCATATCTCATACATTTGGTATCATGAAGATAAAACGGACTTGCATTTTTCTTCCCAAAACCTTTGTTAAAACTTCATTAAATCAATTGATATTAAAAACATCGATTGGGTTAATATTTTTAATATGGGGGAGAAAATGTGATTTAATATGGGAAATTATCAAAAATGGATTGACTTAACGTGTTGGCTCATCCCGACATATGCGAAATGTTTTCTAATATCGTGGCATATGTTAAGGGTGAGCAAAATGGATTTTCATGGTGACATATACTTACCCAAAACCCATTTATTTCACGACGATGAAGATTGTGGGGACATAAGGATGGTAGGATAGGTTAAGTCCAATGATTCTTCCAGAACCGGAGGAATCTTCCCAAGGACATTCCATAGCTAGAAATAGTAGTCCTTAGGAAAGATGGAGAAATATTGTGAACGTAGCTGAATGCCGACCAAGTACTTAAGTTAGCACTGGAACAATCACTACAAGGTGCTAGTTATGACGTATTGGTAAGCATTGAAGGGGTTGAAGAATGAAAAAGAATTGTAAAGATAAAGGGTGTAAAGAAAGAAGCCCTCCTTACAACTTTAGTCAGAAACTGGGTCAACACATATGCTATTGAGATCATTTTAATGATGCTCGATATTGAAGATAGACATCATGGACCCAGTGATGCAATGCACAACCCATCCCAGCTAACTCAGATATCTCTTAAAAGATATTTGTTTTAAACACACGGAGACAACACGTTATCTATCGGTTTATTCACTCCGAATAAATTGGTATTGAAATGGTGGCACTCCTCTCCAGCCTCCGATCACTAAAATCCAAAATGCACGATCGAGTCTAGAGCTATTTGAGATCATCAAATATCTCATTAGGACACACTTTCATATTTCCTTGCTTCTTCACACACTGTGAAAAGTAAGAAAGATTTTAAGAGTCCTACGCAAAATCTTCATGATCTTGCCTGAACATCCGAGTAATACGAAAGTATTTACAATGAAGATGGAAATCCTTCTTGAGCGAATATCAAAAAGCTCATGGTAGGTGACTTGTGCGATTCTTTATGAATCAAACTTGTTATAACTGGAAAGCAACAGCTGTTTAATTCTTAACTGAATTTAAACACGTTCCAGGCCTCTACGCAATATCTTAGTGATCTTGCCAGAACACTCAGAGTGATACCTTAGTGTTCACAGTGAAGAGTGGAAATCCTTCTAGTGTTAACCTCAAACAGCACTTGGTAGGTAACTTGCAAGATTCTATACGAATCAAGCTCGTGATAACTGGAAAGCAACGATGGTGCGGTGCTTAATTGAATTTCACTTGTTCCAGGAACATGAATTGACGGCTTCAAATCATGCGGATATTATTATCCAAATGATTCACTCTATATGTTCGCAGTCAGCTTTGGACGGTCGAATAAAGAGAACGGGTTTACCCGCGAAATCCTGTCAGGAAGTTACTTAATTGAAACTATCTGTCACGGGTACGATATCTAATATCGTCCAACGGTCTTCAACGACCGGAGGTAAAATGGTACCGAATTAGAATGAAATGTTCAAAGCCATCTCGTTCATGTCTACTTATGTTGCAGAATTGGAAGACGGTGGCGTTGCGGGATCCAAGAAGAAGTCGTCCCCGCATGCTTATACTTTATGCACTTAATACCTCATCAAATTCAAGAAAGCCTAAAAGTTATGTCTTCCGCTGTATCGAGCTCTGAAGCTTTCAAGAATTACGAAGGTATAAGTATGTGGGACATGGTGTCACGAAGAGGAGAAGATCACAAGTGATGGATGCACGAGATCAAGGCAAGAGGTTGATGCTAAAGATTGATATCAAAGATCACATCAGCATGTTCACCAGAAAAGAAAAAAGAAAAGAAAGACGAAGACTACGAGCTCAAGACAAGCATAGTATGCTAGGTTTATTTCATTATTGTAACTTGGGTAAACCCCTTGTTTGGAGTGACCTCCCTTAGGGGGAGATTGTTGGAAATACGTTTTTACGTATTTAGGAAGATTCGGTCACTCCGACAATATATTAAGTAGTAGCTCGTAGTCTAGATATCTTTATTAAACAAACAAAGTAAAGCCTAGCCTACTACATGTGTAGGCCGGCCCAACATTGTAAGCCCAAGCCCATCACAAGGCTCGGGTATATAAACCCTCTCCTTAGATGGAGAGGGTGTGTGTTCCTCATTTTTACACATAGTGAAAAATTGTTTTTCTTTCACTTTCTCTCTCTAAGTGTGTGTGTTCTCACCATCTCTCTATCTCTTTCTCTCTCTAAAAACATATGCAAGATTTACATATCCTACAGTGATATAGGTTAGATGGGTGATTTTGGTGGAGTGAAAGGAAGAGGTTCAAAGACAAAGGGAATTCTTTGATGAGGTTGAGGTTGAGTATTCACATTCAAAGGAGGACTAGAAGTGAATGGTGAGGAAAAATCATTCATTCTTGATTGGAACGAAGAGGAGGTAGAACCATGTGAATGGTTAGTACCATAAGTTGAGTTGGTCTTCCATTAAGCAAGAGGTGGTGAATGTGATGAAGAGATAAGAATAGGAGAAGTTTCACTCTTGGGTTTGTGAGAAGATGGAGAACCAAGTTTAGAAAATTAAAATCTCATCTTAAGGTTTCTTTAAGATGAGGAAGTTTTGGAAGAATGGGATGTTCTAGTGGACACCATGGTTGTGTGTTTAGGTTTAGAGAGAAGTTTAAGGAATGAAGAACACAATCAACAAGAGAGTGTTTAAGAAGAGGAATGGATGATCCAAACTAGTAATGGGTTAAAAGTATTTTATGTGAACAATGAAATTAGGTAGCCTAGTTTAGGAAAGTGCAGGTTTTTGAAAAAGTTTTATCAAAGTTTACACAGATTAAGGAAAACAGTGTAAAGCAAAGATTCTGTCAAAACAGTGGATGGCGGTTCCTTATGTAGGGTCGCGGTTCGATATCGATAAAGAACCGCGGGGAAGATAGAGAACCGCCACCAGGGGGTTCGAAAAATGGCACTTCCTGAAACATTTGCTAGCCCATATTTAATACCAAGGTTTATCAAGCCAAAGTGAACTATAAATCAAAATCTAGGAAGCTAACAAACACATAATATGCACAAAGCTATGTAAATCAAGATCGATTACATAGGCAATTAGGATAAAAATACTAAGTAATCCAAACACAAAGTATTAGTTAGCAAACATAACATCCTAGAAATAAAAAGAGAATAAGGAAATATTGTTCAACCATTCAAACATGTTTAAAAACATGTTCACCTTGATAAACCAAAGCTTCATTTCTTCTTCATGCCAAGTCCCTTGATCAATTTGGTTATGCTCTTGAACGATCCTCAAGACCAAAGTTCTCTAGAAGTCCACTAGTGGCATAGTGAGGAGGAGGGATGATTTTGTCTAACCCGTCCATGAAAGTGTCCATGGATGGGTGGCAGTCACTCGAAGAGCCAACATGAGCACTAGTGCCTACGCCGTCACCATCACTTGGTGACATATCAAATTCCTCATCATCGGACTCTTGTAGATCGGACTTTCTCAAACCTCGATCACTTCTAGGCTTTCGTGGTTGTACCCTTTGAATGGGTAGCATAACACGTTCGACCGAACAAAAGCAAGAAATGTTGACGTTTGGATAGTCTTCACCAACCTTCTTAAGAAGGCGAGTAAGGAGCATGGCATAGGGAAGATTTTTTTTGGGTTTGGTCGAGCGATAAAGTATGCGAGATTATACTTGGCGTTGGTAGCGATGCAACATAACATGTGCGCCATACACGCCAGAATATGATCCCGGTTTCCGCTAAGACAAAACACATTCTCCTTAAGGATGTCGGCCCATACAATCAAAAAGGTCGCTTAAGAGAACCTCATAGCGTTTTACCCGACGCTTGGTAGAGTGGAGGCTTTTTACAACGTTTCCTCTACGCTCTTTACAAATGACATCAAGAATGAAGTCAAGGTAAATCTCTTCATTTTCATCTGGAGCATAGTCGAATGGTTCAAGGAGATAATCAAGTTTCCATTTATTAGTAAATCGACAAGTGCCCCTAAATGGAACACGAAGAGCTTGACCAAAGTCTTCAAGAGAGAGTTTGATGAGTCGACCTTCAAGGATGAACCTAACATATAATCTATCGTCATCAAAAACGAGAAAATATGTGCTAAAGAACTCCAAGAGAAATTCGGGATATATATCCTCCTTGATGTCCAACAAACAATCAAACCTGATTTGTCCGAACATCGAACGAGTATATATATAGCCCTCAATTTCCTCTTGTACAACTCTACCCTCGTGAAAGCAACGGTTTTGGAGTGAGGAGTAGGTGTTTACAAGTTGAGGTGAAGGACATATTTCGGATAGATTTGGCATATATTGTTTAGTGTGTTGGTGATATTGTTGATATTCTGAAGGCATTATTAGTACCTAAATAAGCACAAAAATATTTCCCCAATCACTCATTTGTTACATAAAAAAATCAAAAAGATGAGAATGTGTTTCATCAATCTCTTGTCAAACAAAGGTTTAATCGTTATCATTCTCATGTTCACAATGTACCTAGTTCATCATTGACAATACCATATTAGTCATGTAAGATCAACAATGAACTTGAACATTGATTTTTCAAAACAAGGTTTTTAGGTAAGCATTTAACAATGTCATTACCAACTTGTTCATGGGTTCATATCAATTCCATCAATTAACCAACATTATTTAGTCAAAATTCGGATTGTTCTACAAGTGGGTTTTAGTGAAATCTCAATGAATATGAACCTAAGGAATCATAGCAAGATTACTATGTAACCTCTTATTCCTAGTAAGGTTCTAATTCAATGTCAATTTTAAAAATCCCCAATTATGAATGTATAAACCCTAGAACAAATTAGATGAAATTGAAAGAAACAACTTATAGATAATTGATCTTAACTGAAGGATGAGTGAAACCTACAAATCGAAATCAATTAGTCTTGAGTAATTGAAGGTTTTGGAAAATCAACAATGATGGAAACTGGGAATACCCGTCGCTATGTTAGATAAGAGAGAGAAGGAAAGTTTGAAAGAATGATTTTTAATAAAAACTGGCACTTTAGTCGCAAGCACTGGTCGCGGTTCCTTATTGATAAGGAAACGCGTGTTTGAACCGCGACAATAAGGAACCGTCTACAGTGGGGAGCTTTTTATCAAGGAAACTCAAGAATTTTTCAAAACCAAATTTTTCTAAAATCCTTAAAATATGTCTTAAGCCTTTAGGAAATCATTGGACCACCACAACACTAGGGAATAATGCCTTAATGAAGGATTACGAGTTGAATCGAGATAGGAAAAGACCAAAATGAACGAACGACTACTCCGTAGCAAAGAAGCAAAGAGGAGGGAAGTCAAGAGAAGTGAATCAAGACCAATAGCATTGCTCAAGAGACAAATGACATTCTTCAAATCGAGGAGACGAAGATCTTGTGTCATATATAGTGGTTTAAGACGTGCCTTTCCAGCGAAAGTCTAAACGGCTTTGGTAATGAACTATACCAAGCAATTTTGATACATAGAATAAGATCAATTTCAAGAGTAGTCTTACTCTATTTCAAATTGTGAGCAAAGTATAGATTCACTTTCTCTCCCACATGATCGGATAATTATTGCTAGGATTTACAATAACAATATCCTTGGAATATTTCAATTTAAATGTGTAAATCCAACTTAGTGAAGTAGTTTGGTATCTCAAGGGATTCATCAATCATCCTAGAGATGAGCTTAATTGCACAAGTTACACATTATATTGGGCCTACTAACCGTAAGGGTGCAAACCATGGAAATCATGCTTGATACTTTAAGCTTCTACTAACTCACTCTACATCTCCATTTTGAGCCAAGTATCCAAGCGATGAAGGTTTGAGAGGGAAAAAGGAAAGAATCACAAACCACAAATAAATGTCAAGGCAAGGATGCCAAGAACAAGCATATAGTCAATTAATGATCAAAGGAATGATCAATAGGGCGTGCGGAAGAACAAAAATGTACCTTAGCCACAAATTGCATTCCAAGCTTTCAAGGAACCAATGCAAAGCCCAACCATGACTAAAGTGACTACCAAGTCTTCAAGGACTAGTATCACTCCCATCTATCTTGATATCATCATTTAGTGACGTTAGAAATCTAAGAAGATGAGTCTTCTACAAGTGTAAGTAACTCAATCCACAATCAATAGAATGATTGATCTTCATCAGTACCTACACATAACAAGATGCAAACTAGTAGATATATTTCAAGAAAAAATCTAAAATGCATAAATACTACTAATCTAAATGAAATGCAATATTATCAATTAAAAGGTTTATTTACAATAAAAGATAGTTTTGACCAAAGAAAAACTTTAATGCAACTTAACCTTCTAATTTGAGGAGACAATGGATCGATCCAAGTTTTAAAGTAAAATATACTTCAAAGATCTTGTGTCACCATCGCTCTGATACCAATTGTAGAAACTAGTAGGGGGTTGAATAGTTTCTCTTTAGTTTATCTCCTAATTAAAATTCCTTTCAATTAGGTGAGTGTCTAAACCATCTTTTACTTAAAAGCTAGTTGCATAATGATTAGGTTCAATTCTAATGCATTAACAATAAGTAGTAAGTGTAATGATGACGAAGGTAAGTAATGAGTAAGGAAAGAAACAACCTAGTAGGAAGACACCAAGATTTATATTGGTTCGGAAACGAGGCTCTATCCTTGTTCCTACTCCACTCCTCGAGTACACCTTACTCGAGATTTCCACTATATCCAGAAGCTTCCTTCTTGGCGGAGAAAACCTTACAACGTTGCTTACATTATTTTCCGACACTAAGCTAAATGCCGAGACCTGATTTTGGCTAGGACCAATCTACACAACGTCGCCCACTTCACCATTTTACGACACAAGGCTAGATGTCGAGTTCTAATCTAAAGATAGAACCAATCTTCACAACGTTGCCCTCTTCACCATTTTCGGACACAAGGCTAGATGTCGAGTTCTAATCCAAAGCTAGAACAAATCTTCACGACTCTTCCCTTTGAAGCTAAGTGATAACTTCACACAACACAACTACACATCACTCTATAGTTTAGTGAGAACTCACAAGACACAACCACATCACTTTATAGCTTAGTGAGAACTAACACAACCTATTACAACTCAACTAAACATATCCAAGTATACACATGTAACTTGGATCTACACAACACAAATCCAAGCATACACATATGCAAAGGATTTACACAACTCTAATCCAAGTAGTCACAAATAGCTTGGATGAACACAACTAGTCTAAGTATTCACAAATACATTGGATCTACACAAGACACAAATAAACAAATGATGAACATGACTAGATCTTTAGTAGAGGATGATCTTTATCAAGGCTTCATCTTTAATCACATCACAAGTGTGTGAGTGATCGTCTCTTTGGACAAGGTACAGAAGGAGATCAAGAGGATAATCATAAGTAAACATACTTAACACATTAAGTGATCATTTACAAATGATTAGGATTAGAAAGGAGAAAGAAGGCTGAAAGAGATGTCCAAAAAGGATTATTGAAAATTCATATTTGATCCACTATTTATAGAAGACAAATCCAAACGGCTAGCTGGGGTGGTTCCTTAGCTACCTAGGTGGTTCCTTATCGACAGTGAACCGCGTAGGCACTTAAGGAACTGTAGAGTGTAGACTCCGCTCCTTTTTGTCTTTTAGTGAATTTTAAATATTTGAGGCTGTTTAAACCTTCAAAGGATATTCTTATGGCATTTGAAATATGCCATATTCAAATTTACTTTTTCATTTTAATAAAACATTTTCTTAAAAATAAAGTTTATTAAAAATCTTTTGTCATATTTGACAAAAGTGAGTTTTAAGGCTAATCACTTTTTATGATCACTAAGCATGATTAAGATATGTTAGTGTAATGATTATTACCTTGATGATAGTGTTTGTTAGATAATTCGTGTTATGATTGTGTTTGACAATAAATGTCTTTGTAATTTGTCGTGATCAAAACTAAGAAAGATTAA